>JACEGR010009059.1:0-30347 GCA_014170235.1 Listronotus bonariensis
ATTTACCCGACAACTTTGTATCTACATAGGTAAATCTAGCGACAAGATTTTGTATCATATAATTAGTGTAAATGACGTTTTATTATTAGTAAAAGTTTAAAACAAAGAGTGTAACTCATCATCCTAAATATTTGCATATTAATAAATCATGTTTTTCAAATAGTTTAGCTATACTTTAAATTTATGTTTTACTTTTTGTTATCGCTAGACAGGCCTGTCGGCCCGTTTATTAATTTTATTGCTTTATTGTTGCAAGATCGTTTATGGTTAATTTTAAGCAGTCTAGCTGTATGATGAGACATGTGCATCAAGAACTTAAAAATTCCGACGAACTGCATACTTTGGGTTTCACATTTAATTTATGTAGAAATTCAAAAGCAACTAAATAGCTGTTTTTTAGTTTGTAAGAATATTGGTAAAACATAAATTATTATGTCGGGGATTTCTTAGGTACTTCCACGGCTTTTGCTCTGAAGAATTGTCCAGTATAGTTCCCCCACTACTGGCCCTAACAGAGAAACTCGTGGTTTCGCGCGTGCGCATCCCTATATGGTCCAACTGGACAAGCTCAGAACTTCCACCTTGTTCGTTGTTTTATCCCTAGAGTTTCTAGAATGTGAAACTCTGCTGCCCGGGAGTGACTTTCCTTCCCCCAAATTCGAGTATTTAAACCCGTGTCAACAAACCCCTCTTACCTCGCTTTCTACACACCCACGGTAATGCATTATTTAGGCTTTTAGCCTGTGGTTTGTCCAAAGATAAAAAATAGAATGAAATTAATTTACTAATATCCTACATAATTTTTAGAAAGGTTTTTTTTCTTAATAACGTTACATGTTAAATTAGTTTAAAAACGTGCTTAACAAAAACAATTTTTTATTTCCTAATGCTTAAACTAAATATAATTTAAAACTTATTCTTTTAATTTTATAATTAATTTCCTCACTAGTGACTTATAGTACACTTTATATCCTCAAAATCTGATCAATTATGTAGATATTATATGTAAGTGTTGGATAAAAGATGTTTATTTGGATAGACTCTTTTTATTGACAGTGTACTATAAGTCACTAGTGAGCTAAAGTACCCTTTAGCTCACTAGTGAATTATAGACAATACAAAATTTGGTTGCTGGTGTTGACAATGACAAGTAACAAATAATGGATGACGTTTTCAAATAATTTTCGATATTAAAAACGATTTATACGAAAGTGTTGGATAAAATTTTGTATTAGACACGTGAGTTATTACATATAAGTCACTTAAGAAAATTACCTCTCTCGCCCTTCGGGCTCGAGAGTTAAACTTTTCTTGCGTGACTTATATGTAATATAACTCACTTATCTAATAAATAACTATTATTGTCAAGTAATTTTTTTTTATAAAACCCTGTAAATTTTAACAAATTTTGACTCTGTATTTAATTCTACATTAAAAATGTAAAACACGCTATACGTCAATTATTGCTGGTTTTTGAGATATCAGCAGTATGCTGATATAATTATTATCGATTAAAAGGTAAAGATGGAAAATATTATTTTAGTTTTAATTATTTTAAATTATTGTGTCACTGTTAAAGTGACAATGTATGTAATAACATGTATTTAATTACCTTCGATTGTAAGAACTACTATAGGTACCAATACGTCAAATATGGCTGGTTTTTCGGTTGTAAGTAAATATATATCTAAAATAAACTTAATAACTGACTAACATATGAGTATTTTTTACAATGGTAAGTTATTATATATGTTATTTTTTTATTGGTCACTCTAACAGTAACAGAATTATTTAAAAATAACACATACACATGTACTCACCAAAACCAAAATGTTATTTTCTTTCTTTACTTTTTAATTGTTACTGAGTATATTAGCTTACAGCTGATACTTTAAGAACCAGCAAAAATTGACGTATACTGTGTTATGCATTTTTAATGTAGAATTTAATACGGTGAAAATTATGTTTTGAGACACTTTGTGTACTAACTAGTACTGTTAATAAAAAAATGTATCCAAATAAACATTTTTTATATTAAGCTTATTGTATCTTGTACAGGGACAAAGTTATTTTGTGTATAAATAAAGTTAACACCCTGTAAAACAAATGAGTGACAGGACAATCAATACAATACAACTTTGTATGCCCAGCAAACCTATAATTAAGCATAATTACAGATTCAGTATAATTGTTATAATTAAAGAGTCGGCTAACAAAACTCTAAACATATAATTATTTAAATGTAAAAAATCTTTTTAAAACAAGTTTTTAATAAAATTCACTGAAAAGAATAAAATAAACTGTTTTTTTTCAATCCTTTACTATCAACAGTATCAACATTTAACCCTATTACACAATACAAGTTATTTAAAGTCTTGTGACGTAATTTAAGTACTTATATATACTTAGAAGTCGTTTAAAAAAATTCATTCATCTATAAAATTATTTTGTTAGCTATACAGGTAAATCTCACGATAAGCTTTTAAATCATTTAAATTGTGTAATGTGGTTAAATCTTAATAGTAAAAGTTTTGTTGGTTTACTTTTTAGTTATCTCTGGACATGTTTCTTAGTTAACAAACAGCTGTTGCAAGTCGTTTGATAATATGTAAGAAAGCATAACAAAACTTTAGTTTGCCATATTAGATTTAGAGTTTTTTTTCGAGCTACTTTTAGCAAGCCCTATCATTTGAAACCCATTTTGTGAAAGTGCATTAATAATATTTAGTTAGCCAACTTGGGTGTTTGACCGTGTTTCGTTTAATATAGCGTTGCCTTAATTTACAAGTTACTTTCAGCAAGCCCTTTTATTTGGTACCCATATTGTAGATTTGTATTAAACATTACTAGTCCCATCTTGATTGTTCCGTCATGTTGGATTAATAGTGACGTTATTTTTTTTTTTAATTACTTTTAGTTAGCCCTTTTTACTTATTGCCCATATTGTAGAAGTACATTAAAAATAACTATTCCGCCATCTTTAGAAGTTCGTCATATTTTATTTAGAGTGACATCACTTTATTTTTCGAGGTTCTCTCAACAAGACCTTTTATCTAATGCCTATATTGTAGAAGTATATTAAAAATAACAAGTTTGCCATCTTAAGCAGTACTTAATTGGATTTAGAATGACGTCACTTAATTTTTTAAATTATTTTCGACAAGCCCTTTTATTTGATACCCATATTGTAGGAGTGCGTTTAAATTAACTTGTCCGCTATCTTGAGTGTACCGCCATATTGGATTTAGAATGACGTCACAGAGCTTATCATGCATTGTCATTTAAACTTACCGTGTAGACAAAACTTAAGCTCAATCGGTTGAGGATATATGCCTCAAAATTAAGTTTTAAGATTCTACCCGTACATACATACATACATACATACCAAGGTAATAAATACTGGCGTACTCAAAGGCAATTTTACCCATATGTTTAAAGAGGTTTCTTGCTCACATAACCAAATTTTAAGTTTATTATTTAGAGTGGTTAGTCTTTTTGTCAGTTATATAAATACTGGAAATAAAAACGGGTCCAAGTGCTAAAAGATCGAAACGTATTTCATTACAAAAATGTATTCTCTATGGCTTTAAATAAGCATTAAGTGTCTAGCGTAGTTTTATGCTCGGTAATTACAATGATAAGAAACGCAGGGTGCGGGACGCAAAGCGCATCAGTTTAAAAGGGTTAAAGTTCCGGGCAGGAGAAAATGGTCAAATGGCTAAAGTTCCAAAACCAAAACAAAACAGATTTCTAACTTGGATCTTAATTAGAAATATATTGCTTGACACTGGCCTAATTTAAATTAATAAGAATTATTGGACTTTTAGGTTTGTTTAGACTTTTAATAAATACGTTAGTTTGATGTACTAATTGATAACGTTTTTTAAATAAAAATATTTTAATGTTATAATGGTATTTTTAATGAAAAAAAATAAACAAATATGGATATAAAGATGCCTTATTACTTTAATCCCAAATTTCACCACATTTTGTTTTTGGCACTTAGAGCCTATTGTATTTTCAATATTCATATTATATAAATAGATTTAGTGATTAGTTTATAAAATTGTAAAAATATGTGCTATAAAAATAACTAAAAAATAGTTGTTTTTTGCGTAAAAAATGTACAATTTATTTTAAAAAAGATAGTTATGCAAAAAGTCGCTGCAATTTAGGTTTATTTTACTAATTTACTACTTTACTTAACTTTACGATTTATCTAAAGGGTAATGATAAAATATATTTAATTTTAGAAAATTTAGCTTGAAGTTTGTTTATGGCACAATTTTTCCTATAAAATTTAAAGGAAAAGGACTATTGGTAATAATAACTTAAATAAGATAGGGTTTAATTTGACAATACACTGTTTAAAAAAAAATAATTTAAAATAATTTTTAAGATCATTTTTGTAAAGATCTTCTCATTAAAATTTTTACCTTATATTTTTAAATTTATTTGTCCTGTCTAAGGAAAGAATATGCCCAAAAAATACTTTGGGGTAAAATGGGACACGCTGGATTTATAATTATTTTAAAATTTACACAAAATTATATTTTAGTGCTTTGTTAGGAACGTTGATTTCGCGCGACGGAAAAGCAGTCAACAGTTCTCTATTCCATTTAATATTTAGTAGAAAAGCAAAGTTATAAATTTGTCCGTAGTCAAAACACATTAATATTCCTTAACGACTATTATTTTTCCTTTGCCCTACTTTAACATTTAAGACTCTCCTAAGGTAAATTATGAAGATTATCTTGGCAGACAGAACTTGCTTTTTATTATTTCTTTCCTTCTTACTTTAGATGGTTTGTTTTATTTATTATTATTAAGCCTATGTAACATTTGCAATACATTTATTAACATAAAAATATTTCCAAATTAATTATCCCATATTCAAAAAATTTAAACATCTAAGGTAGGTGACATGACATGTATGCATATTACATATACAGGGTGTATCACAGTTGATGGTACCTTGGACGTTTAAGGAAACCGGAACATTGGATTTTCTTAAACCAAAAAGTACCATCATCTTTGATATTTTAAACGAAACACCCTGCATATTTTAGTATTTTTGGATCCGCCATTACTTTTTAAATCATTTTGCTTGACATTATAATGTACCCCCAGTTTTAAAGTTAAAAATTATTGTTTCCATTTTTTGTTCAAAACAGATAGTCATGAAATGTCGTGACACACTTTGTGAAATAATCATAATGTCATTTTTAGTCATGACAATTCATGGCTATCTTTAATAAATACCTATTGTACTTATTTTTTTTTAAGTTTTCATTGTCCCAAATTTGCCTATTCATAAGTTTTGAGATATCATGCCTCAAAAGTAAGCGTATTTTGTCATTTTAGAGTCACTTTATCACCGAATTTTGGAGGAAGTAAAAATATAAATATTTTATTTTATTTTATAATTTAAATCTGTATTATATATATATATATATATATATATATATATATATATATATATATATATATATATATATATATATATATAAAAGTAAACCAAATGTTATTTCTAATCCATTAGAATTAGATCCACTGATTTGTACATTTTGTATTTTAAGTAATATATCTTCTTGGCAAAAAAATATTTAATAATATTTTTTAGTAAAAAATGTATTAAAAATAGAATAAACAAATAATATCAAGAGTATTAAGGGCCGTTGGGTAAGTTTTTCTTGGATAAAAAATATTCCAAACAGGATCTGATTGAAATAACATACATAGTGTATAGAAAGGGAAACAAAATGCAAGCTTTTTAGTAGCTACAAATGTAATAGACACGTATCATCTTACTAGAATAAAAAAATATATATATTTTTTTATTGCTATCCTTATACAAAAAAATATTAAATTATTAGAAATTTTTTACTTTTTTTTATTTCTTGTATAGATTTTTTTTTGTTATAGTTTTTAATTTTAATTACAGGATCATTTTACTGTGTATAAAAAATAATATTTTCGCTTACTGTAATTTTTTTATGTAACTGCTTTTCTATCTGCATAATAAAGTTGGTTGCAATATGCCATACAGTTTTATTACATTATTTTTAAACATATAAATAATTAAATAATTTTTCCTGGCAATCATTTTATCGCAAAGTGTTTTGTTTTAAAATTAGCTTTCTGTTTTTCTGCTGTCATCCAAAAAATAAAATGTTTCGTTATGTGGCAGGATCTGTCCTGAATTCTCGTAAATAGACTAGTTTTTGTGCGCGTTGTTGCAAAACATTCTTGTTTCGAGAGAAACAATTGAACCTATTCACATTTATAGTATTATCTAAATTAAAAAATTTAGTCAGGTTGTTTTTGTTTTAAAATAAATTGCCTTGTGACTTTTTAAAGCACAAGCAAAATTTTTAAGTTAGGGAGTTTTTAGCAAAGTAACGATCGCTTTTTTATACTAACTATTTAAGGCCAATTTGTGAGGCTTATTTAGAAAGCAAGTGCCTATAATATAGTTTATATGGAAAAACAATATTTTTAAAACAAGTTTTAGTTTTATTTTATTTTTAAAATAACATATTGCCTTAATCATTATAAGATCACTTCTTATACGTTATTTACCTATTACAAGACAAACCTAATTTTATCTTTTTAAATTATTTTAATGCAGGGCTTCAAAATTTTTTTTTTTTTTTTTTTTGCTCCAGCTTAAAAACTAAAATACGACGATATTACTTTCATAATATTTCTAAACGCAATATTTAAAGCAATTTCAACGATGTTAAACACTACGACACTTCACTGCACTTTCATAAAAAAAAAAAAAAAACATTTAATATGAAGGTAAAAGTGTTGTGGTTGTTGGTTAAAATTGCTTTAAAATATGAGGTGACATGTAGAATTTTTTATTATGTATTTAATTCTTAAAGTAAAACAAATAACAAATTATTTTAAAGCTTAGACTTCAAACCTGCCAGGTAAATTTCTAGGTCAAAAATAATTTATCAAATAACCGAGTTCAACTTTGTATATATACAGAAATTGACACAAAAGGAAGGCAGAAGAAATAAGAGAGATTAGAAAAAAGATTCATGAGAATTAAGTAAAAGTAGAGAAGTTAGGTAAAAAGTTAAAGCTTTTAGTAAATTCGGTACGGGCTCCCTCTGGTTCGGGGGATGCCCGTACTAAATTTATGTTGGTTTTGTTAGAAAATACCAAGATAGTTTTTATGGTCCGCCGGTCTTATGGTCCCAGAAGATAGTTTCATATGGTATATTAGTCCCCTAGTGACGTAAAGTGGTGCGGTATATAAAAGTATACGTCACAATATGAATCCACTTTAGGAAAGTTAGGCTTATAATTTGAAATAACAAACTTAAAGAAAGCTATTTTATAAGCATCTGTCAAGGCAACCCGGTGTTTAGTTTTTATTTTTTCCCTAAGTAGCAAAATACCAATCAACACAAAGAGAGGAACACTGTTAGTGTTCAATATGCGTTAGACCTTCTAATTTCTACGCATTGCCTATAAACCATAGCCTATCGTATCAGCGGATACAAAATAATTTTGTATTAAAACAGTAGGTAGTCCATTTGCATTTGCATCACGTGTCAAAGAAAAAGTAGAGACTGCATGAAAGAAAGAATAAATAACGTATTGAAATAGCGATTCAAAAATAACATATGATGAAGTCACGTTTTATAAATTTATACTACGTTGTAATACCCTCACGAGTTAAAATACTGAGAGATTTTAAGGGATTTTTACTTTAAAATGGTGTTAAAATACTACCACGCCGGTAAACACAAATATTACGTAGAAATATGTACAGGGTATACCATTTAAAAGAAAAAAAAGGACATATTCTTTGAATTTATTCGTATTTTTTAAGATCTCCAAGACAGCCAATCGATGTATTTAGCCCGGAGGATTTGAAAATCATAATAAAAAACAAATGCATGCCAAACCAAAGACCAAAGAAACAAATTTATAAAATTTAAACATTTTTAGTTTTCTGTTGTCATATGAAAAACAAAATAGGTTATTGTATAAAATAATATATATTCCGCGTTGTCTCAAATAAGATGCTTATTGTAGCGTTGTTGCGAGACAATTTGTTTTTAAAGAAATTGAGTTCAACACACTTCGAATGCAAGAATCTCAGTAATACAATTCGAAATTTAAAATTTTCTTTTATACACGTGGCAAAATATACGATTTTATAAAAAGTCTTTTATTTCAGTACAGACTACAATTTTATATAATAAGTACACCAGATACAGTAAATTTAAAAAAATGCACCATTCGAGCCGTCTCTCGGTGAAGTTGGACCAGCTAATAGTCTAATCGGCATGTTAAAGACAAATGTAATAAAGGTAATTTTATAATAAAATATTAATAATTTATGAATTTTAAAAACATTAAACCTACTTTTTATTGTAAAATAAAGAAAATGTTTAAAAAAGGATCAAACACATGGGCGCCGCCAGAATGACTTTTAGGGGTGCAAAAAGTTTTAAAGAGCTTCATGTAAGAAACTGTACCTTTTTGTATATCTAACATGTTGACCCAACAAAACTTACTTTTTGTATAAATTCTTTTGAATTTTATTCGCACGGTATTATATTCAAAAGCCAGGAAAGTGCAGAGTGCTCCTCCTTGCACCTCCTTTCCGGTACCCATGACCAAACATAATTACATGTTAGTTGGGTCAACTTCACTCAGAAGGGTCTCGTATACCTGAAACCTTTTGAGGACGTGAAATTATCAAGTGATTTGGTAGTTTTAAAATATTATAGCTATTAGTTATTCACAAGACTTATTAAAACATTATAAGCATCAAAAACCCAAACTTAATAACAGGAACAAATCTGAGAAGGCTTTTGTCTGAGTACCGTGGGTTTTGAATAAAAAGATGTTTAAAAAGCCACGTTCAGACAATCGGTGCAACATTGTCGGCCGGTATCTTGTTTAAAAGATTCTGGAGCAATAAAGTTGGCCAAGATACAGGGTGATTCACGGTCGATGGTAGGTTAGACGTTTATGGGAAACGGAACGCAGAATTTTTCTGAAAATTTAGCATCTTACATTTTCTTACTTGTTGTATCGATTTAAAATATTTTCAGCATTGTGACGTTGCCGCTTCTATCAAAAAGTCCTATATACTTTATTTTTTAATAGAACACCCCCTATATTAACAAGTTTTTATATTCGCCCTTTTATTATATTACATTTTTGTTTATATTGCTCTATACCTATCTCTATCGATTTTCAAGATAAAAAATAATTTTTGTTAAATGTGGTCCAAAACATGGCCCTAATTAAACTTAAGTAAATTAGTGCTCTCACTTCATGAAAAGTTGATGTTTTGGTGGTAGTTTAGACAGACACGATGTATTTAATTTACACCGAAAAATCGACTTCATATCATACAGGGCGTGCTAAAATTACTATTATTTTCGTTATTCTTAAAAGAGGTCAAAAGATCATTTTTTCAAATGAAACCCCTGTATATTACTCAATAAAATAAAAAATGAGGAAGAACGCTTTAAGATGACATATTATGTCCCTATACCTAAATCGTCAAGTTTTCTTAATAAAGCCGCTTTTTTGTGAAAAATTATTTTTAAAAAATTACCATGGAAATATCAAGCTTATGACAGTTTGGTGACTTTTATAAGTAACTTATAAACAGTTATTGACGGTATTTAAAATAATCTTTCGTAATAAACGCAAATATTGATTATTCAAACGAAGTTCTTATAAAATTATTTGTCTACACGGACAGTGTGATCACATCCTTGCCAGAAGTTGCAGAAAATTTAACCAAATGTATCCTAAATTAACACCAATGAATGAGAGAAAGTTTGTACGACTACAAAATAATTTCATTAACTATGGCTCAAATTTAAAAGCGCCTCCAAAATAACCAAAACCTGTTCCTTTAAATAAATACCATATTGTTAATGTTTTAACATATTTTTATGCATATCCAGAAGCTTTAATTCGTAGTGCAGAAGAGGATTGATCTTTGTTTAAATAATCAATATTTGCGTTTAATTTGGAAGATTATTTTAAACACTTTTAATAACTGTTTATAAGTTACTTATAAAAGTCACCAAACTGCCATAAGCTTAATATTTCCATGCTTACTTAAAATTAAATTCTTTAAAAAATAATTTTTCACAAAAAAGCGGCTTTATTAAGAAATCTTGAAGATTACCGACCCCTTTTAAGAATAACGGAAATAATAGTAATTTTAGCACGCCCTGTATGATATAGAGTCGATTTCTCGGTGTAAATTAAATACATCGTATTTGTCTAAACTACCACCAAAACATCAACTTTTTAATTTACTTAGGTTTAATTAGGGCCATGTTTTGGACCACATTTAACACAAATTATTTTTTATCTCGAAAACCGATAGAGATAGGTATAGGGCAATATTAAAAAAAGTATTGTAATAAAAGGGCGAATATAAAAACTTGTTAATATAGGGGGTGTTCTATTTTAAAAAATTAAGTTTATAGGACTTTTTGATAGAAGCGGCAACGTCGCAATGCTAAAATATTTTAGATCGATAGAACAGGTAGAAAAATGTAAGATGCTAAATTTTTAGAAAAATTTGCGTTCCGTTTCCCTTTATACGACTAACCTACCATCGACTGTGAATCACCCTGTAGATATTTACAGATACTAGCGTCCATACTAGTTTCGTAAAAATGGAAATCGCTGCTGCCGTTTATGCTGCGTAGGTGTAAAAAAATAAAAAAAGTAGTAAAGTAGTGGAAGGGAAAATACCTAAGACAAGGACTTTACTACGGCAATGGATTAACTTTTGTCTATATATTAAACTGTATATTCTCTGTTATTTCTATTTAAAATTAAAATGCATACTATTTTTTAAAAATTTGCTATTAAGAAAATTAAAACCATAAAATTATTCTTCATAAACAAATTGTTAACACAAAAATTACGCAGTATATTAATATCAATGTTTAATTAAAAAAAAAAAAACAAGTTATTATTTTAAAAATTTTATGTGCACAAATTAAAAACTAAGTACTATAAAGCGGTCCAATAAAGCAGTATATTATCCATTGGCAAAAATAGAGTTTAATCGAGCTGAAAAATAAATTATTTTAGGTTCTACTGACCCAATTTTTTAAATAAAATGTTCTAGTAATAGTCGGGGACCCACGATGCTAAATGGGAAATTACTCGAGCCTTATGGAGACCTATTGGGTTGCAAAGCTTAAATGATAAAAAAAAATTATATAATGTATACCTTTTTATTGGTGGGGAAAGTGGCTAAATATTTATAAATATGTCATTTATGTTATATATTTTTCCCAATTTTAACTTATTTTCTTGAAAATAAAAAAATCGCCACGCTTGAAACTGTTAAAACTTCTTTTGTAGCTTTTTGTTTCCTTTACGTCACTCTTAAATTGTCAGATTAGTGGAATATACACTGTTTAGCATGTAATTAACTCACCTTCTCTTAATCTGACATGATTGACAATTTCTGATGGATATATATATTTTTTTGATCGGCCCTATATACAGGGCTCATATTTGGTGCTTAACCGGGTACAACGTATCCTTTGGTATATTAATCTGCCGCGCTGTAGTAAGTCCCAAAATCCCCTCTTGGGCTCCCCTACCATAATTCTTATTGACCATACTTTACATATTTTTGTACCTAACGTAAAAAGTATTTTTCTTGGTAAATTAATTTCAAATTCCCATTTGTCTGCTTAAGTAATACAAGGGTTATTACTGACATCATTTTTCTTTTTTATTATAATAAACTTTGTTCTCTTTCAGAATTAATTTTATTTTTAATTTTCGCTTTATTTGTTCTTTTTTCTTTTGGGTTTTAAGCACAATAAGAAGAAAACCAGGATAATAAAATTATCTCTTTTCAGGACCTTTAATTAATATTAAATTAGGCGTCATAAATATGGTTTAATTTTATGCTAAAAAAATATTTTTACCTATTTTCTTTGGGTTGCTTTTCAAAGTTAGTAATTAAATTTATTATGGTTTGACACTATACAGGGTCACCCAAATTATGTGTCCGCCATTAGTTACTTTAGTATTAGTCATAATACAAAATTCTTCAAATTAGCGAACTTGTTACATTTTAAATGCTACAATAAAATGCCTTGTATCTCTGGGAAATAAAAATGGCAGACTTTTTATTTTTATTGGCATTGACAACTCGATAAATTGACAGGTAAACTAAGTGCGGTTCGTTTCTTAAGAAATAGGACTTATTAATGACAGACTAATATTAAAGCAATGTAACAAATTTAATATTATAATGATGCAAATGCAAATCAAATGTGACTGACTGACTAATCTTTTCATAAATAAATTATATTTGTTAACCTTGTTACACAAGTTGATTTTTCTATAATTTAATTAGTTTGATTTTTCTTTTAAAGATAGAACTTTTTTTTGCTTAGATTTTTTTCCATTTCGAAGAAAGTTTAAAATTAATTTTTAGTATTTTCGCATTTTTTGTGCTCTGCCCTTCAATTCCGGAACAAATCGACACAAATGGTCTGAAAAATCTGATAAAATTATACGTATGTTTGTTGGATAGCTGAGTTTAAAGCCGCAACTATTTTCAATATTTAATAGCATTTAAAGGTCGTATTAAGGTCATTTGAGGGTTAAAGCCAAAAAGTTGGTCTGAAAAAAATTTATATGTACTTTTTTGGGTTATGCATCCAAAACACAATCATGTTTCTTGTTGTGAAAAGAGTCATCAAATACTCATCCTCTACTTATGAGCGGCCAAGTTTTACAGAGCAAAGACACCTTTAATCTTGTGGGCGTCACATTTGAAACTAACCTTAACTGGCATAAACACATTGTATCTATAGCCACGGCAGCTTCAAAAAGCTTGGATTTCTCTTTTGAGCCAAAAAGTATTTTTCCGCTTTTAATTTATACACTTTATATGTGTCCCAAATCCGACCTCCCTTGGAATATTGTTCTCATATCTGGGGCATGGCGTCTCCCACAACCCTAAGCATTCTTGATTCTATTTAAAGAAGAGCTATTCGTCTCATTAATGATCCTTCACTTACAGAAAGGCTTCCCCCTCTTGCACATCGTCGGGCTGTGGGGGATTTATCATTTTTTATAGGTACTTCCATGGCTTCTGCTCCGAAGAATTGTCCAGTATAGTTCCTCCACTCACGGTTCCCAACAGAGAAACTCATGGTTCCGCGCGTATTCATCCCTATACGGTCCAACTGGACGGGCCCCGAACTTCTCACTTTGTTCGTTCTTTTATCCGTAGAGTTTCTAGATTGTGGAACCTGCTGCCCGCGGAGGTCTTTCCTTTCCCCCAAATCTTCAAGTATTTAAGTCCCATGTCAACAAACTCCCTCTTAGCTCGCTTAAGACACCCACGGTACGTTAGTATTTAGGCTTTTAGCCTTCGTGGTTTGTCCAAAGATTTAAAAAAATAGCTAACTACGAAGACTACTACAGGATTACACTCTCTAAATGCTGACATTCCAATGTTCTGATTAAGCATCTTCATGATCTTCTATGGACTTCAAAGCGCCATCACAGCGTCGCTGTGATGGCTTGACACGCTCATATTATTGCCCTAACTAGTTGGATCATTTACTGTTTTTTTACCTTAATTAGAGAGATACGTTAACGTTCTTGCGTTAAGTGGCCAGGACATCCCCATACCCGTCATTCATCGTTAAAGCAAATGCAGGTTTATGGCTTAAGAAACCATGAGTGTCTTCAAGTGTATAAAAGATTATAAAGACGCTTAAAATGGACTAGATTCCACAAGAACATTTGATTGACCTTATTTAGAGGGCAATTTTGTACTAGGTCCCTAAAGTAAGCTAACCCAAAAAAGTACAAATACCTTTTTTTGAGATTTCTTAGACCAAATGTTTCAGTTTAACTTTCAAATGACCTTGGTATGACCCTTAAATGTCCTTGAATGTTAAAAATAACTGCGGCTTGAAACATAGCTATTCAACAAACATAGGGCATTTTTGTCGATTTGACCTTTATATGGCATTGAATGGTTAAAATAAAAGATATAAGTTTAGTTAGTACTCAGTACTTAGTTACTCATGTGTATGAAATTTTCAGATATTTCAAAGCATTTTTGTCGAGTTGACATTCAAATGACCTCGATACGACCTTTAGATGTCCTTAAACGGTGAAAATAGCTGCGGTTCAAACTCCGCCATCAAAAAACATGTTATACATTTTTAGATTCTTCGAGCCATTTTTGTCGATTTGGTCTTTTAATGGTCTTGAACCTGACGTGATAAAGCGTAACCAACCTCGAATTCGGAATCAGCGACCCAAAAAAGTACCACTGTTAGGTTCCGGTGTTCATTCTCGGATCAAATGTTGACCTCTGATTATCCGGCTTTTAGGTTTTTATAATTTTAATAACAAATTTTACCTAAATTTTAACTTATCTTAAAAGGAAAATTAATAGTTTTAAAGGCACCTTACCTGTGTTGTTCAAAAAAAGTATTTAAAATTACACAAAAATGTAGACCCAGCACATTGCCCTTTTACATTGTGTTGAATACATACTAAAAAAATGTATATTTTAATAAATTCGGATTATGCTATATTCATATTTTACTATAAAATCAGAGCCCTGCTTGAAATTCAGGCCGCCTATGCATATAAAATTTGCGCCGGAGCTCACGTTAATAAAATAACGTGAAAAGGGTCTCAAAGGCCTCATATGATCTAATAATATGCCGGACAAAAATCTATATGGTTATTTTAATAAAAAGAAGTGTTTTAGGTTAATTTAAATGAAATAAATTTTATAATAAATAAACATGAGCATTTTTTAAAAATGCTAGGGTATGTCAATTTATAATATACATGGTGTCCCAACCCTAATTATACACGAAATAACTTTGCCCCTGTATAGGAAACAAAAATAAACTTAAAAAACGTTAATTCGAATACACACTTTTTATCTACTACTACTGGTTAATATACAAGGTGTCTTAAAAATATAATTTTTATTTTCAAGTAGAATTTTTTAAATAAAACTCCCTGTATGGTTTCCCAAACTATGACTCTGTAAAAATTCTACATCAAAATAATATAAACACTATACGTCAATTGTTGGTTTTTGAGATATAGATTTGTCCACATTTAATTTATTCTGAAAGCAGTACCGCAAAGAACACAAAAAAATAAAGTTAATAAACCCTTTTGTATACAATGATTTATTGCAGCAAGAAATATTCAACGCGACGAGTTTCTAGTTCCACGCCAAGTGCCACCGGTTTTATAGCAGGCCAGAGGTGAAATAAAAGGATGCTATTTAAGTACGAGATACGTGTTTAAGCAATGTTTTTTTTATTTATCTAAAAAATATGTAATCAGGCTCTGTCAGAGGTTATGTGCATTCGAAAAGGTTTGTTTACTTTATCATTTTTTGTGTACTTAGCGGTATTGCTTTTAAAATTAATTAAATGTGGTCCCATCTATACCAGCAGTATGCTGATATACGTATGAGCAATTAAAAGTAAAGATAAAAAAATATTTTGGTTCTTATTATTCTAAAATAATTCTGTCACAGTCGGAGTGACAAATAATATAATAACATGTAACTAATTACCTTATATGTTAATACAGAGTGTTTAAGAAATAAGATTGAAAAGGAAATTAAGAAAATTGGATAAATAGATAGATAGATAGATATAATATATTACCTAAAAGTACACGGTGTACACAGGGTCGTCAATATTTTTACCATTTTTTTAAGGAAAACCCCTACATTTTATATTCTTATTTTATTTAGCACTAAAAGAAAGGGTTAATTTGTAAAACGCGTTAGGTACCTCCGAGGCGGCGTGAAAACGTGTGAATATTTTGACGCTTGCAACTCTTTGCCTCGTTATAGAAACGGTCGTATTTAGGGAAAAATTTATTAATCTTTTTTATATTATTATTTTATGATCTAAAATTTTTGTTTAAGGTTATTTTGCGACATAACATAAAATCATTTTACTTACAGGTTTCAAGAAAATCGCGAAAAACCCATTTTTTAAAATCTTTGTCCTCGAGTAATTTTTTTCCTACGGTCGAAATGACGGGGAGTTTAAAAATTTTGTTTTTAGATATGTTTTAAACAATTTTATTTATTTTTAGCTTAATAGCAATTTTGGCAACTTCAAATATCTAAATTTACCGGACTTTACGCTTAAAAATATCTTGTTTTCATCTTTTTATAATAAATTTTGTAAACATTCGGTGGTATTTTTTAAGCCATGTTTTAGTAAATGGATTTTTATACTATTGTTTTAAAAATATTACGAAAATTATAAATCATTAAAGATACCGATTAAAATTAAATTAGAATACATTTTTCTTTTTTAAAAATATCTACATAAAGCAACAATGCCGTTCTGGGTTTAAACTATTATAATACTACAAGACTTGATAACTTTTTTATTATCTTGCTGTACTAAAAAACAAACAGCGCTGCAAAAATAAATTGCAACAACTGTTAATATATAACTACGTAACTTTATAAGTGGAAAACTTTGGCGATACTTTTTAGCATCCCATTACTATTTGTTTCTGTTTTTTAGAAAAAAATAGTAATTATTATACATTAACAGAGAAGGTTTTACTTCCTTTATTTCCTAGAATCTAAAGAAAATGACAAGATTTATAAATTTCACAAGAAGTCGATTAAAGGTACGCGCACATACGTCGGCATAGGATGGACGGTACGGATCGGCAAAAATAGTTTTGGTGAAATTAAATGATACACACGCACATGCGAGTCATGGGGAAACCATGGGTAAATATGAAAAGTTGGCGCCTTTTTACCCATGGTATATAACAACTGAGTTAAAACCCTCCGGTAGGAATCGGGTTAAATTTTTGCTAAATAACTTAATTTTTGACCTGCATCGCACATATGAAACGGTAATGGCAGAATTTTAATTTTAGTTGCTATATTTTCGCGTAATTTTTAAATCCGGTGGAAAGCGCCCGCACATAGGTGCACTGCTTCATTTAATTTCATTAAAACCATTTTTCCGATCCGTACCGTCCGTCCGAAACCGACGTATGTGCGCGTACTTTTAAGTTATTAGTAAGCCAAATAATACCTAGAGCTTTGTTATACATTTTGTAAAGTACATTGCATTATTTCTGTTAAGGTAATGTAGATGTACTTTTTATTTTTATTAACAAATTTTTTTTATTTAGGAAGTAAACAACAAAACTTGTTAGTTAGCGTTACATTTTAAAGAGCTAAAAGAATTAATACATTGTTTTTTTTCAGGTAAGTTGTCCAATGTAACCCGAAATTTTTAGCAATGATGAGAGTAAGTAGAAATATATTGTAAGCCATTTTTACTATTTGAAATAAGTGACCAAAAACAATTATTAAAAAATTAAGCCTATATACCCACAACTTTGGTAATTCATGGTATTTTATTTTGGTTATTTAATCATTTTTTTTTTTTTTTTTTGATATTTCTTGTTATCTTTGCTCTAAAAGCTATGTTACCAACAATTTTTATTTATTAGTCCTTTTATTTTGTAGTAAGTATTCTCAGAGTTTACGCGTCTAGGTTTAAAATTATCTTGTTTACACTTAGTTTAATATACAGGGTGTCCACTGACTCTACCGACAAACTTTAACGGCTGATTCTAAAATAAAAAAGCATTTTATAAACAAATGTATGTCCTAATAAATTACGTGAGTCGATTTTTCATTTTTTAATTTTTAAACCCGCCCAATCTCACGTTAGATTTATAATAACGTAAAGAGGCACTATTTATCAAACCGGAACTATTTTAGTATCGAAATAATTTTGAAGAGCAAAACAAAAGCTCTTTTCCCAAAAAGTGACACTGCATCACAAAATACATTTAGAACCTGCCATTATTTCGTTAATTTTTTCCATTTCTAGGGAAAGAAAAATAACGTGATATTTGCATAGACTCCCCTCTCTCCTTTCTCCACGGTGTGATTAGGTGAGATTCAAATCGACCCTTTTCCCCCGAAATGCCCTACGCAAAAACAAATTTAATCTTTTGACTTCTTTTATTTATCCGATGTTCTGTTCTCGCGTAAATAAATACTAACCATTTCTTGGCATGGACATCTAATTCTACAGTAATTAATATAATTTCTATAATTTATGTTTTAAATTGGTGATTGGTAATGTTCAGTAATTAATAGACCGTACTCTTAACATGCCTACCCTGTACTAATTACTGTAGCATTAGATAGCGATATGAGTATGCTGAGAAATCATGTATATTTATTTACGCAAAACCCATACTTTAAAATAATAAAGTCAAAAGACTAAATTGTTCAAAACAAAACCGCGATCCAAACATATTTTTTGAGAAAATGGATTGGCGTACCATTTCTTTCTTAAAACGGACGGAAAAGTGGACGACACTGGAAAAAATATTAATTTTTCTGGGATATTAAAAAAGCCTTTAAATAAATATCAGTTGTCTTTTTCAACTTTCCAAATTGGTATACGAGTTAAAAATTAACGATAAATATATTTTTGTATTTTTAACACCCCGTAGTTTAAAAACTATGCACAACAAACTGCATAATAATATTTTTGTAATATTTTATAAAATTAAATATACTCTTTGTTTTTATAGTTTTATTTATTTTTCACGTGGACAAATGTACATAAATGTTTAAAATTTATTGTATTTAACTTAATTAAAATCGGCTTTTATAAGGGATATAAAAATATTTGTAGGAAAGTGCTTTTTATTACCTTCATAAACTTTATTGCTTAAATAATTTAATTTTTTTTTTATTTTAATTTAAATATAATTTTATTAAAATTTTAATATGCATCGTCGACAGATTCATGAATGAAGGAAACAATAAAATAATTTTGTAATGTCACATTTAAAGATAATCTAGTTAGGGATTATACATAGCAGACTTGTAGATTTAGATTGGCCAAATTTGATTCTGGATGTAATTTTTTTGTAATAAAAAGATATACAGGGTGTCCTTAAAAGTAGGGTCAAAAATAATACTGGTGATAGGGTAAGCCAAAATAATGTTAGTATTTCATATAAAAAAATCTAACGCGCTTCCTTAGAGAGATATTGACCTTTAACCTTGGTATAAAAAACCTATTTTAATTATAATTTTTGAACTGTTGCTACAGTACCAATGAAAAGCTATTCTGTAACTTGAAATTATATAGGGTGCGACGATTTTTTTCATTTAATGCAGGTGACAAATTTTACATTTTGCTTTGATCGTTTAATTTTTCTATCATTTACATACACAGATGATATACCTTTTTAAATTGATATTTTTAACCGTTTTTAAATAAATTACATTTTAGGTCCAGACAAACCACAATATGTAATATTTTTTTTTTGAGAAAATTATTAAAACATTGTAAAATAATAAATCTCTGTTTCTTTTTCTGTATTTTTAAGTTTTAAAAGCTTACAAACATTATTTTTAATAATTTTACCCCATTTTAATGATTTTGTTAAAAAGAAATGTACTACACACAAAATACTGGTATGTCTAAATTTAAAATGCGATTTTATGAAAAACGGTTTAAAATATTGATTCAAATAAAATAATTTTTTTGTAAAAAAAAAAGTAAAGACAAGGATTAACCGGGTAAAGCAAAATGTCAACTTTGTCACCTGTGACAAAAATGCGTCCATAAAATAAAAAAAAATAAAAAACCGTGTCACCCTGTATAATCCCGACTTACTAAACAACCATTTACCTATAAAAAGAAGCATTAATATAAGGATTTTTTTATTGCCCAAACACTATTGGTTGTGTGGCAAGAGTTTCGAAGTTATAATTAAAATAAGTTTGTTTTAGTCCAACCTTGAACTATCCCTATCAAAGAGCGATAAAACTTTTTGTAATATGAAGAACTAACAATATTTTGGCTCACTTCATCATTCCTAATATTTTTGAGCTTACCCTTCCGAACACCCTGTATAAATTAAAAATATGCAAAAAAATAAAGCATAATACATCGTATGGTGGGTAATACAAAGCAAATACATATGATATACACTATTTATGTCTCTCTTCTGCTTGTTGCATTTGTCCTTAAACTTGCTGTACTTGACCTTTAACCAACTGTTTTGTCTGCTGCATATGTTTATCTAGTTCTGTAAGAGCTTCTTTCGCAGGTTTTAATTCCAGCAACACTTGTTTTCTCAACTTATCTTGGCTTTGATAAAATTCTTCTTTTAATTTTTTTTAATTTTTACCATCTTTTTATTTAGTACTTGTTTTATTTTGCCTAATTTTTATATCTTTTTGGATTTTTTTTTATTCGTTGTTTTGCTTCCTCTTTTCTTGTTTTTTTTTAATTTCTTCTTTATTCGCTTTTATTTATTTTTTTAGGTCTTTTTTAGGGAGTCTTCACTAGTCTTTATTAGTTTTAAGTCGTTTCTCAGAGTATTTTTACTGGTAATTAGTGCATTTAATTCAACCATAACTGCTTGCTGTTTTGTTTTTAAGAGGATCCAATCCTCTTAACTACTTTGGCTTCCTCGGGTAATCTTGTTTCGCTTCTAACACCACGTATAAAATTACGCGTCGTCCTTTAAATATTTTAAATAACACTTACGAATATAGGTTTATATTAAAGAAATTTTGTAATACAGTACCTACTAATAATTAAAAAAATCAACATTAACCATTTTTATCAAGTTAAACACAATGCCTTGTCTGCCTAACATTGTGCTTCTATACAAAACTGAGCTAAGCTTGCGTGTGTTTAATATTTCCGCATTATTACTAAACGAGCAACAAAGTATTTTAAATACTTAGTTTTACTGGTTAAGTTTACCGGTTTATATTTGCTTGAAAATTAATTAAACAAAAAACCTTGGTAATAATCTTGAAAAATTAGTTTCCTAGTAGCTCTGCGTGTTTATTTTTTTTTAATGTTATAAAATTAGATATAGTTTTACAATATGTATACGTCATGTCAATTCAAAATTGCAGCAGTTTTTACAAATGCGTAAGAAGAAGACAGTTTGAAGCGAGATCGCCGCTGTCAAGGTTTTGATTTACGAGTACCCTTTTTAATCTCTACTCACGCGCGGAAGTAGGATGTTAAAATTATTGGGCCTTAAAATTGACACAAGAAACTCACACCAAATATACACATACAAGATGCTTGACCCCAATAAACACTTTAGAAAAGATTTTTTGTATTTTTTTGTATTTAAAAAATATTAAAAATCATAATTGCGCTTTAAAAATAAAAAGCGTCATGCCAAATATTTATTTAATATTTTTTGTTAGAAAAAACACCTTTAATTTTGTCTACATTAATTTCTAGTTAGAAAGCAATGGAGCAAATAATTTGTATAAACGCAATAGGCCCAGAAATAAACAGATTTGCTTCCTGATTTAATAAATTAAACCTATTCATTTTGACCCCATTTTTTAAGACCACTTTAGTTTTTCATGCTGCTTTTATACATACGTATGTTTTACCTACATTGTGTTATTTTTACGTCCAGAATCGATAGTTTTTACGATCAATTTATTCATTAGATACTATCGTGGATACTAGTTAAATTTAACACCAAAACTATTTACCTAAAACTCTTTTAGGCAAATTCAATTTGCTAAGTAAACTGGTAAGGATAATAAAATAGAATTGTTATTGGACTAGTATAAAAATCATTTACCTAATGATTCGGAAGACGTAGCTGCAATTTTTAAACCCTTACCGTCCTATTTGTTTCTTTAACGGGTAAAATGTCACACGTCACCACACTAATGCAACATTATGTAGTAAACGGGGGTTCAGTATTTTATTTGGAATTTATTTAATTCAATAAAGTTTTGTGTCAAACTCCATAACCCCTATTTTTTTGATTGGTAATTTTTTAAAAATTGACACCAAAATATTATGTCTTTTGTATTAATTTACGTAAAGAAATCGTTACAAATTAAACTTGCACACCATAACTTTTTATCTGTAGCGACAATGTTTTTTATTTTTACAGGGCTAATAGGTAAATATATTTTCTCTAGGTTTGCCAATTTTCGTAGATTTAGACAGAACCGGACTTACGGAACTTGTTATCAAAATGATGCATTTAACATAGTTGCAAAACAAATCGTATTTAGCTACAATTGAGCTAATAAGTTTTTCTTGTAAACAAAGTATGGAAAATGATTTAATAAAAGCAAACCTGTCAATAATGTAAGGATTCAGGAATTATGATAATTCTTGATAAATGATGTGCCCCAAAAAGCATGCATTTTTCTCGATTTTACCAGGAAACTTTTTTAGTATGCTGTGAAAATCAAAAAGGTAAGGTTACCATGGGTCCTAAGTTGGATGCTCACACAACCTAACAGTAAATTAATTAAAATTAAACGTATTAGCCTAATTGTAGATAAGTTCGTTTTTTTTTTTGCAACGAAGTTAAATGCATCATTTTAGAAAAGTCCCGTAAGTCCAGTCGTGACTAAGTCTATTCGGCCAAAATTGACAAACCTAGGCAAAACATAAAAAGATAGGCGCAACAGATCAAAAGTTATCATTAGTTAAAAAGTGTGCAAGTTTAATTTGGCACACACTGTATACCAAATCATACAGGATGCTGCAACCTCTCTAACTTTATTCGTAGTTTTTCATTTTTTAAAAGTTTTACGTCACAATATGCGCGTAATTTTAAAACTTTTTATTATTTCAGTCTTAATTTTAAATTTTTAAAATTTTAATCCATAGTGCCATAATTAAGCTAAAACACTTTATTTTAATTCGTGTAGCTATGAAAAAATAAAATTATTGGTCTTTTGTTTTTTTATGACTTCTTAGGGGGCGTCAAAGTTTGCTAGAACCTACTTATGGTATTAACCTATTTTTTTTTCAAATGGAACGAAGGGAGCTCGTTAGCAAACCCAAAAAAGCACTTAATTTCGAAAAATTTGGTTTCACATAGGCGGCTTTTTAGGAAAGGTTTTTAATAAAAACACATGTAATAAAATTATTCATAACCAACCATTAGGTATACTAAATGTTAATATAGATTTATGACAACATCATAAATTTATTTTGTGTTTTGTAGGAAAAGTCTTTAACCAAATACTGCCTAAATGGTACAAAATTATTTGAAATAAAATTCTCTTTTGGGATATACTAAGGAACCACCCTCGTTTTATTTAAAAATGGAGTTATGACCATAAATATGATTTTGCAAACTTTGACGCCCCCTCCCCCGGGCAGTCGTACAAAATAAAAGGCTAGGAATTTTATTTTTCCATGGCTACTTAAATTAAAAATATCGGTTAAGCCTAATCATGGCACTTCAGTTTGAAATTAAAAAAAAGAAAGCAGAAGTGTCAGAAAATGACACATGAGATGTCATTATATTTAGAATGTCAAATTCTATCGAAATAGGATCAAATATACTGGTAGTGCCATTTAAAATTTAAAAGAAGCAGTCATTTTTAGATAAACCGGAAGTAATAGAAAATAAGTAAAGAGACTAATAAATTTACAATTAAAATATCAAATTTTTATCCTAAAAATAACAATTGTAAGGCGGAAACCACCTGTTACACACTCGGTTAAACTCATAAACATCCTAAAATAACAATAAACAAAATAAGAATAATTTAAAAGCGGTAACCTTATTCCCCATACTACTCTATATTGAATTTTTGCACTCTGACTTTTATTTGATTTTATGAGAAACATATTATTTTCAATTTTCAGCAAGCGAAAAACAAACAGTCTAAAAGCCTTAAAGAAAATGTTAGTAAAACAACAAAAATAAAATTATGCGTTTAAAAATTTACTGATTTTTAAGGTTTGACCTTGTTTTACAAAGTCTGGCAGAATGTTACCACTATTTCTTTAATTACCATTATTTAAAATGGGTAAACTTTTAGTTTATAAACTATAATGAGAGTAGTGTTTTTGTGTAATGCATTCAGCGAAAAGTTTAAATATGTTGTTAGTTCCGGGATAAGAACCAACTAGGATTTATCAAGACTAAAGCCGTTTTTCTGTGCATACGTATTTCACAAATCATTAGTTTTTGTATTTTGTTTATTACATTTTGCTTTGATTACTAAGTTGGTAAAGGGTATTTATTAACTGCATATTTCCCAATATTTTATTTTTGTTTTACTGTAATGGTATACTTAGATGCACGTCATGCCAGCTCGATTCTTTTAAATAAGTTCTTTTGTGGGGTCAACACAAAAACAGGTAGAGATGAGCTATGAAAGGTAGAGAGGAGGAGGCTATATTTGACTTCGAACTATCGATATTTCCATAAACAAATGTTGTTTCGATTTGGACAGTCACTTTTTATGCATTGCCATACATTTCCCATAAAGGTTTTGAGGGTAAAAACTATTTATGTCTTTTTCCTTTGTTTTCTAAATTGGATTTTCGAATATTAAGCGAAACACAAGAAAGTTCCTTAGCTTTAAATTTTGTTTTGGTTAGTTCTGGTTAGTTAAATAATTTTTAAAAAAGTCAGTGGCGTACATTTTTTTGTCAGAAATATTCATTTGTGGTTCCGCTTGAGACGCTACTAGATAAAAAGGTTATTAAACTAGTTTAAAGAAATACTTTTACGTCTACAAATAACCAGACAGTAGCCACCGGCAAACAATTTATTTTAAGGCTTCGTCAAATCTTACTTAAAGTCAAATCCAAGAAATGTTTTTTTTTTCTTTTTACAACCATTACATTCAAAGTAAGACCCAAAATTTGGTAATTTTGCAAATATATTTAATTGAATAATTCAAAATACAAGACAAGACAAATATACAGGGGAACCAATAATTAATCCCTTTAAAATTTACATGGGATTTGCTATGTTCCGCTCGGTGACGCACCACCCGGTATGTGATTTTAAATTATTAAATATCTAAAATATACATATTTTACAAAATTGGTTATTATTTAATTTTAAAAATATGTATTTACTATCCTGAAAACAAAAAATTTCCAGTCTTGCCATGGTCATTAATGTTAAGTAGTTTTTAATAAATTCTAAGCTATTTAGCATAAATAAATGAAAAAAAAGATATTTTTTTAATTTAATTGTTGAATTTATAAGATATTAGTCATTGTGTATTGTCTTAGGCTTTAGAGACCATTGACCCTAAAATAGTGCCGGGATAACTCATGCACTAAAGCCACTCGGTTTATTGTGCTCTACGGGACCTACAGCTTAACGTGGGTTTCGAACCACGGTTCTATTCGCGACAACTTAAGACCACGTCTCTACCCAGGGAGACCACCGGCCCTTCCAACTGGGTAGGGTTCGCATGTCTGTGGTTGCGCAGGACACGGCAAAGTGTGTTCCGGCGCTTTAGTCCGTGCTGGCTACTAGGGCCGATACATTTGGCACCACTAAATTTCTGATTAGCCTCTAAATAAGAGGCGCCTTCCGTTATTACCTCAGATCAATCTGACCGCTACGAAATCGTTTTTTATTTAAATTCGGAGGAGAGCGAGAAAATCTTTATCGTTCGTTTATTACATCTAAACGCATCCAATTGTCCTCGATTCAATCGAGGCATTTTGACGGAGGAGACAGTAAATCTTGCTTTAAGGTTAAGTTAGTTCATTTATTTTGTTTTTGTGATACAAATTTCCAAATGATTTGCACAGTTCTTACACTTTCCCAAAAAAGATGAGCTTGCAAGAAGTAGAAATCTTTGACCCCGAAAAAATACGTTGTCCTTGCAGAAAAAAGGAATAGAACAGCCACAAATATTTATGTTCCTATAGCCAAGAAAAGTGGCACACAAAATTAATTGTTTTATAGTGGTTTAGTTGAGTATAATAAATTGCCTTTATATATTAGGTCGCCTTTAAATGTAAATGAATTACATAGAATAAGTATAGAGTTTATTAAAGAAAATTATTGATTGTTGAGTATTATAAGTAGTTTAAAATTGTTTTTTTTTTATAGCACTTGTTGTTAAACATTTTCATTTTATTGTATTTATTTATTTATTTGTTTACGAGCAAAATTCATTTACAAATTTACATGGTTTACAAATAAATTTAATATGCACAATAATTAAGTTATAGTTATAAATTGCACTAAAAATAAATAATCTAATGTTATCACATCACACATATGACAGTTTAAGACGCATGACATTTTTTAATTTAAATAAATTAATGGAGGAACTAAAAAGTGTTTGTCTACCCTATTTCCATTCATAAAAATTCTTGTGATCATAGAAAATCTGCCATAGTTGCTTCTATGAAAATATACACCCAGAAGAGAATGTTCTCTTGTGTTCCTTGGAGGAACACGAAAATTAATTTTACTTAAAAGGCTTTGGCAATTGATGATTCCATTTTCTGTACTCTCTTGAATATGACGAAATAATCGTGCAAGGAAGTAAGCACCATTTCATAGTGGTTTGGATACTAGTTATATAATTAGGAAATAGTTTTGTTTTGCCTTTGCTTTATGACTAATTTAATTATACTGAGTCGTTTTTTTAAATTTTAAAATTAGTTATGACTTTTTAAAACAATCTAACCAAAAACTATAACTAAGCACACAACTGTAAGTGAGTTCGTTTCAGAAATTGCTAGCAGAGCGAGCAGATGCAGAGAGTCACGTCCCTTTGGAGCTAAGAGAGCTGATAGCAGTTACCGAACGCGTTCTAAAACATTTGACAGTTTGACCTACTTGCGAATGAATGGCAATTTACCTGCTCTGTCATATCTTCGGGATTAATGCAAACAAATTCGCAAATTTTACAAGAACATAGTAAACAACCAACTAAATCTTCTGATTCTATGTCTTTTTTGAAAAAATGACAATATTTTGAAATTTCTCGTTTTCCAACCTATAAATGTACCTGATTTTGCGTTTTCTATTTTTGACATAAAAAATTTTAGATCTGTCCGCTCGGCGATTTGACTTGAGGCGATCCGAGCTAGCTCAGATCTTTAATTATCGAACACAGAGCAGATCTAGTCAAGCTTACAGATGTACTAAACGAACAGAAAATTTGACAGTCGGGCGTTTCGAGGTAACAGATTAGTAATAAACGAACTCACTTTGTGAGTGCTTTGGTAATTAGCACTGATAATAAGCAAACAATAAATACCAGCAAAGTTAAAAAACAAAGTTATGTATTTTCATCTGGATATTATATTTCCATTTGTTAATTGCTGATCGCTCCGTCTCATCTGAAATGACGTCAACAAAATCTCCTCGCATCTAAAAGGCAATTGCAGAACGCGCCTAAGTATTGCCGTATCATGGTCCAAAGTTAAAAAAAAACTTTTAGATATCCTTGTGGATAAAAACAATTTTATTTTTAGAATAATATACTATTTATTAAGAGTGCAAAATGCTTTTTATTAATTAACCCAATTTTAATGCAAAAACACGCAAACGTTAATCCATATGTACGTGTATACCAACCCTGCATTAACTCACGAACGCACATATATTTTGTACGTAACCTTTCTCTTAAATTATTAATATTTAATCCTTACTTTGTATTATACGAGTACAATCAATTCGTTGTAGAATATTTTTTACCGTTGTGTTCAAGTAAAAAATAATAGTATAGGAGGTTGCAACGTTTTCGAAAAATAATTTTAGGTCAGCTGATTTTTTAATATGTTGTTCTCTTTCTTCTTCTAAATGGACCCTGGGCTGTCTGGCTGGCGGTAGTGGTTGCGTTTATTTGTTTACATCTTACATGTACAGGTAATAAGCCAAGGTTTTTTAAACAAATTAGGAAACCTTGTTTTCAATTTCCTGTCTTTAATAGGTTTACTAAACATGTTTTTTTATTGCTACTTTTATCATTCCTAATTATACAGTCATCCCCCTTTTAACTTCTGAACCGTTTGGTATATTTTGATGAAACCTAGAACGATAATATAAATAATAAAAACTAAATTTCAAGGTCTTAGCTGGGCGCCAACGCAACGGCTATCGCCAGCCAGATAGCCAAGGATCTAAACAAAAGAGGAGGCAGAACATTATATCAAAAAATTAGCCAACCCAAAATACATGTTTTTCCGACGTTGCTTTCTTCCGGACTATAATAATAAGTAAAAAATAGTTTCTTATTATAACCAGAACTAACCTTAAGCTACTAACTTTTTATTTTTATACGTAATGGATTAAAATATAAGGTCACGCCCGGTAAACTTAAAGCTTGGTTCGGGAAACATCGGCGCTATCGTGCTACGGTGCGAATCTTGTGGGGCATCGGTGCGGTTATGTATGGCGAGACTTCTACCTATACTACGAGCCCCTTCCCAGTGAAGTTAGCCTAACTGATATGAATAAATATTTGTAAAGGATTAGCAGCATTTGCTTTAAAAACCGGCATCGTAAACTGAAAGTTTGGATAAAAAGAGAACAACAGAGATTGGTAGGAAATTTTATTTTTTTAAACAAAGTTACATACAAACAAACCTTAAACAACAGACTCAGCTTGACAAAATTGGTTTTTATATTATACAAAAATAAACCCAAAATAAAAACTGGTTATTCGGATAAACTTTTTTATCGATAGTACCAGGTTATTTACAAGGTATCTCAAAAACATAATTTTTATTTTCAAGTCGTTTTTTTAAATAGAATACCCTGTAAATTTTAACAAATTTTGACTGTGCATTGAATATTACACCAAAAATATATAACAGGCTCTACGTCAATTATTGCTAGTTTCTGAGATATCGGTCCTATGCTCATATACTCAATAACGATTAAAAGTAAATAAAATAAACAATATTTTGGTTTTAATTATTTTTAAATATTTCTGCCAAACACTAAATACATTTTGAAGATTAATAAATAGAGCTCACAACTCCGAATCTAATAAATTAACTTTCAACTCGGGTTTAATGTCAATTTCATTTTTATTTTATCAAATCTTAGCCTTTTTCTAACAAGGGAACGACCACTTGTGAAAATAGCAAATAGCACACTGGTTTCATGCATAGAAAATGCGTTATATCACACTAGTGTTGCAAAGTACTTTACAGCACTAGTGTTGCAAAGTACTTTACAACACTCGTGTGATATATATTATGATGTCATTCTAAAAACTGCTATTGGTTTTGCAAGTGACATATTTATTGTAGTGACAGTTAAAAATACTTTTTACTTACCTTAAACAGTAGAACCCAAATTAGCGAAAATAATTTTATTGACGTTAAGTTACTACACAGTATAAGCTTTCTTCTAATATTAAAAAGAGTAATAATAAAATTTCTGAAAAAATAAAAACATAAACAAAAATAGACATAACCACAAAAACAACTTTCACTGACTGCTTGCTCAGTGGCACAGTGTTGTCAGGTAAGTAGATCAAATTAAAAATCTCCCTTCTACCTTTGAGCACGCACTTTATAGAGGCAGCCTTGCCGCTTGACCGTTCGACCTAAAGCGCCAGAGAAAAAAAGCCTATAGATCAAATTCCTTTCTCTCTTTCTTCGTGTACTCAAACAACTAGTTAAATCTTTTTTTTAATCCCTAATTAAACCTAAGGCTAATACACACTTTATGAATCCACTTTCTTTTATTCATTCATAAATAGAATCAGACTCTTCCGACGTTGCCAAATGCTTTCCATAAATGCTTTCCATATTTTGCATGGTAACTGACGTTTAGTAGTAGTTTTTCTTACTTTTAGGACTTTAGGTTATGCATTTACAATTTTCATATTTTTTATATTTTTTCTTAAAAATATGAGGAAAAACTGTAATTTTTACTTAATTTTACATGTGATGTTCAGTTTCATTAACTCGTTTTACCAATTTTACCCCACCCAGCACCCCTTTTCACTCCCCGGTCCCGTAAGTTTGTTTACTAATGTTTTTAAAAAACGGAATATTTTGGATATGCGCCACTTACGTTTTATTTAGAAGAGTGTCTAAAATATGTAAGTATCGATAATTTTTAAAAAACCCTTATAATAGCAGAAAACCGTATTAAACTATTACCGTTATTACCTAACAAAACCATACAATTTTTATTAAGTGAGGGCCTTTTTAAATTCCAAAATGATAAAAGTTATATAATGCTTCTAGGTAGGTGATTTTCGATGTAAAAATATTGTCAAAACAGTATAATATGTCAGTGAGGAGAAGTACATATCACACTAGTGTTGCAAAGTAAATATCACCCTAGTGTTGCAAAGTTCTCAATTGTTTTTATTTTTTCTGAACAGACAAACTTTAATTTTTTTTTTTTGGTGAATAATTTGTGGTCGTAGGAAAAATAGTGTACAGTACTCGTGTGAAAATGACTTTCTTACACTCGTGGGTTTGTCGCACTCGGCTAACGCCTCGTGCTACAATATTCCCACT
>JACEGR010009060.1:0-30342 GCA_014170235.1 Listronotus bonariensis
TTGAAGAAAAGACTTGCTTAGGGTGCCAGGGCTGTTATATAGGTCAAACATCACAGTGGCTTAAACAGAGAATTACGCAACACAAAAGTGATTGCCGGCTAGGAAAAACACATGCGCCACTGTTGACCACTATCTTAAAACGAATCATAATATTGATTATGAAAACGTTAAAATCTTAGACCACCAAAGCAATTATAAAAGGAGGTTATTCCTTGAAATGTGCCATATCAAGAAAAATAAACAATCAATTAATTATAAATCTGATACTAGTCAACTAAGCAATATTTATTCGTATATTTTAAATTGTATGTAATATTTCGCACATCGTAAATAGTTGGTTTTAAATATTTTATTTGTAAAAATCAGTGTCCTGTTGAGTATTATATTTTTTGTTTTTCGTAAAAAGATAGGTATTTGTTTTATGTATAAAAAAAGGACAAAGAAAAGAGATGGTATGTGTTTTTATCATTCAGGAATTTTAGTATATATACGTTGGAAATTGGAAATTTATTATTTTAAGATATTGTTCCTGTTGCTACGTTTAAAAGTTACCACCATGTTTAAAGTGTCAAAGTTTTTAATTTTATAACTCTAAATCTGTAAGTTACTTATTTAATTTTTTTATCTATACATTTTATGTAATGTGCTTGTTTCTTCATCTGTGTTGTAGTTTACTCTCCTCAAGAAGCTGTTAACCAATGGCGAAATATAGAGTATATTAAGAAAAATAGTTTTTAATCATACAGACCGCACCCCCGATAAGTCTTTTCTTGAAATATATATATATATATATATATATATATATATATATATATATATATATATATATATATATATATATATATATATATATATAAATATATATATATATATATATATATATATATATATATATATATATATATATATATATATATATATATATATTTGATATTAAACAATTAAAAAGTTGTAAAAGTATAGACCCCGGTATTCGAAGTTAAGTACTAAATCGATTTTAGAAAGCTAGAATAAAAAATGTGACGAAATAATAAAAAAATAAATATGTACTTTGAAAAAAGTCTTCTTTAATAATTTATTATTAAGTAATATATGGCATTCTGGAGACCAAAATAAATGTATTAAAGTTAAAAAAACAAAAATTTCAGATTTAATATTTGCTTTCAAGACCTGCACAGTCGGTATGAGCCCATAATTTACAACTCTGACACTAAGTCCACTCTTTAGGGGGTCAAATTACTAATATGGTGAAACCTATAAACCAACCTTAATAAATATAAAATATAGAATATTTTAAATATTTACCTTAGAAATTATGAATGCAAGCAACCTGGATTTTATTTTTTTTTTCCTAAAAAATGGGACATGGGCCCACACCAAACTTACTACATGGTTAGTAAAAAGTACTGAAAATCTTAAATACTGCGCAGGCCAAATTTAATAAGTCTACAAATTTTTAAGATTCCATTTTTTATTTAGCTTTTAGGATATAACAACACCACATTTTACATAAAACTTTTAGATGCGCTTAAATATCTCTAAAACCGCTTAAGCTGAATTTACAAATTTCGGCATTTAAAGGTTTCTAACCAAGTGGTACACTTACGTAAGATTCCAAATTTTTACCAGTTGCGAGATATGACAACACCGCAATTTTAATTAAATTTGGCTATAATGCTGATGTCACTAACCAATTAGGCATGCCGAAAAACTTCTAAATACCATTTTGTAAACACAGCTTTAGCGTTTCTAAAGATATTTAGGCGCCAAATTACTTTTTTCCAAAAGTGTAGGGTATCATATCTCGGCAACTAATAAAGACAGAATTTTAAAAATAAAAAAAATTACGCCCAATTTAATGCAGTAAAAATATTGGCCAATTTATTTAAAAACTAAAAAAATGGGTAGCAAAAAACTTGGAAACCTGGCAACAGTGCCGATATCACTATTTAATTCCACATGACCAAAACACCCTAAATACCAAATATGGTTAATGTATCTTTAGCGGTTTTAAAGATATTTAAAAGAAGCGGTACTTTTACTAGCCCAGTATACCAGATACTATTGTCCGAAAGAGGAAAAATTTGGTTATAAAAAGTTTTGTATTGGAATTTGCGTAGTTAATTTTTTGGTTGGCACCTTCAGAAAAAACTGAAAATTTTGAAAGGCAAATCTTATTTGTATTTTTTTCGTGAATTTGATACAGTTTTATCGACACATAATAAACTTTATTAAATTATCAATATTTTTGAAAAACTATAACCACTTGAAATTTTATCACTCCACAATTTATTTATGCAAGATTTTCAGATACCCCCAGTTGCAAGGAAAATGCAGATATTTTTGCAATTTAATATTTTTCAATGAACTTTGATTAAATTTATGAAAAAAAAAAATAAATACAAAAAAAAATTGATTTTAAAAGTGTTCATTTTTTTCTGGGGGCTAACCAAAAATTAACTTTTTTTCGCACTTTCCAAAATTTATTCACCAAAGTGTTCCTCTTTAGGCCAATGGTATCTAGTATTTATTTAGTGAGGGCCCCATGCCTCAGTTTTTAAATAAATTAATTTGAAAATGCTAGTTGCGCCCCTGTCTGTAGGGCAACGTCAATTAAACACAATATTCAACTCGCTGCAGGTATGACTTGATATTTACTGAATTATTACATTTATTGGAGCCCAACAACAAAGTTTTGGCGATTGCAGATTTAAAGTGGTTCGTAAAGCAAGCGGATTTGCTGCCATTTCTCAGATTTATTTGGATTATTTCAATCTGTCTTATTGATGTTTCCTTTTAAAAAAGTTTTACTAGATCACGTGATTTTAAATAAGAAATATCAAAGGGGACCGTAATACCTGCGAGGAGCACATTAACTTTGTTCGTGAAGCTAAAATTTCCAACCAATTTCCAATTTTCTAATGCGCCTGCTTGGTTGGAAAGAATTTTCTAATTGGTTAGAAGTTTTTAACTCTGCGAACGGCATGACGTAAAATGCCAATTGGATCAACGCCACCTAGCCAAATTTTTAAAAATATATTTGGCAATACCCTTGTAAATAATTTCTATATTTACAACTTATTGGTTCTATATATATATAAAATTTTCTCTTTAAACATAATTCTGTTTTTGAAAATCTTGTAAATAATGAACAAATAACATTTTATCTTTGGTCCGCTCCAAAATCCTGGTTTGTATTGCGGTTTTACTTGATTCTAGAGTGTGCAATTCTGCACAATCTCTTTCACTATCTATCTAGTCTTGATTGGATGTGTGGACTTACAAAAGCAAACGCTTCTCTGTAAGTATCCAGCTCTTTCTGTCCTTAGACTTAGGCTTCGTCTCTGCCTTAATGCTGCATCTTGGATTAACCTCAGGATTACCTGAAGATAAACGACTGCATATTTGGCGACGAAGTCTCTTTCTAGACAATGTTTTGGAGCCTGTATCCGAATAGTTTGATCTATGCATGGTATATGCATAACTATTTCTGCTCCTTCGTCTTCCTTCTCCTTGTCTGACGTCTTTTGAAGGTTGTTTTGAGTAGTCAGATCTTTGATGCCTCCTTCGGACATAGTCCAGTCGTCATCGATCTCATCTGCCCAACTGCTATTTGTCAGTATTGGAGACGGTTCTGATTGGGCAATTTTCATGTGACTCTCGAACTCTTTTTGTTCGACATGATGCCCTTGTGGTACAACATTTGTGATGTCTCTGAGTGTTACCTGCTCATCACTGTGTACTTCAGTCTGTTTTGGATATTCTGCAACAATATCTGAGGTATTGATCATATCCGAGTGTTTTGCCTCAACCAGAAGAATTTTCGCCGCTGTTCGTAGCGATTTCATGGCTGCAGACACACTGCTTATGTCAATGGTTTCTCCCCATTTGATAATGGTGCTTGGCTCTACACGAAATTTTATCTCTTTATCTGTCATGTACCTTTTTAGTTGAGTATCATATGTTCTAGCTATGACACCAAAACTTATGCAGCATTTACACGACTGATGATGATCGGTTTTTGTTAATAACCGCCACGTCGTGACAACGTCTGCTATCCATAAGTCTAAGTCCGCTTCGAACTCTTCGATACTGATACTGCCATCCTCTTTTCTGTATCGGATGGGATTAGGACATGCCAAATGAAATATTCGCATAATAGCCTCTTGAATTCCAATGTACTTTCTTTTTTCCGCTATGATTGTTTGCGGTGGTGAGAGATTTGTTGGTGCTGGAATAGTAATGTCACGCGATCGTCTGCGATTGACATCTGTATGTGTCTCAGCACTTGTAACAGCTCCGCATACGTCTGCGGGTGCATATACAGGCGAACCACGCTTCTCCTGGTGACTATTGGCTTTGCGTCTTATTCCTACCTTCTTAGGGTCGAAATTCTCCACTTTGCCTTTATAGCCAGGTGCGATCCTCCGTATTTTATTGATAGCTTCGATGTTCTTGCTATCATTGTTTTGTGGCGCGTAGATATCGCGATCGTGATTCTCCTTTAGTTTCAGAGCAGTCCTCTTCTGTCCAACTTTCGTGGGATCGAAGTTCTCTGGCTTACCCTTATAACCTGGTACGATACGTTTGATATCTTCTCGAGTGTAAGATTTTACCTCGGCCATTTTCATAAAGCTTTAACTTTCGTTCACTTTATGGGAGTTTTTCTTCCTATCAAGGACCAGTTCTCCAAACTGGGAAAAAAATTATTTCGAAACCCAAATAGTGAAAACATACTTGATGTGGCTAAAATGTTAAAATTGTAAACAACTGCAAAGGAACAAACACGTAAAATAAAATATAATCACAGTAGTGGTCATTGGGCCAGGGCCGTATTAACTGTTTGAAGCGCTCTAGGCTAGAATTCCCGGAGCGCCTATTTTTCATTAAAAAAAAAATTGGAAAGAGCAAAAAAAAGTCTTTTAAATTGCCGGGTGCCTTACTTCCACACCCCAAATAAAATTTGACCCTAAAAAAATAAAGTAATTTCCTCCTTTTACGCCTATTTGCCTATTTCATTCCAAAGCACCTTATTCACAAAGAAATTAATCACCAAAAATTCCCACTCAACTTAAACTTTTTTAAAAAACTCGCCTGTCTAGCGCCTATTACTCCCCTGTCTGTCGCCTATTTTTTCATGGCGCCCTAGGCTGTAGCCTAGTCAGCCTAATGGATAATACGGCCCTGCATTGGGCATGTCTTCAACTAAACATTTCTACAAAATTAGCGGATTATTTTGATGTTTGGAAACTAGTTTACAACGAAAAATTGGACGTCTGCGAACAGGGGATTTTTGATCAGGGGACTTTTTCTCTTCGACAGCTTTTAACGAAATGCGCTTGCGTCTGATGGTTTTTGATAGTTTCTGACTACTCTACGAACAAACCTATTGCCATCGTTTCCTCAGTTAATCTAAAGATAGCAGTAGCAAGGACTCTATCTAACGTTAATCAAAAAAGATAAAGTTAAAAACAGAAAGTCCAGATAATTTACCAATTTCGCGTTAAATAGTATCTTTTACCTTTACTCTTAAAAATTGCAATTGGGTCTATTTCGATATGTGTATTTATTTTTTAGGGTCGGGTGTATCCAACTTCGCAGCTTTAATCTTAAGAAACCGATTGCTTTGAAAACATAAGTTTGTATTTACGAAAGTTATTAAGAAGATTTCCTTTGTAAATAAAATACTTACTACTAAGAAACATAAAAACTAAAACTCCTTTTACGGATTTTTGTATTTTTCTAAAATATTAGAGTTATTATTAATTAAAGTAAATTTTATGAGATTTTTCCAATTTTTAGATAATTACCTTACACCAAATAATAAATTTAATATTTCTCACTTACTCACTATACACACGCCAAATTAGAAGGGGCATAGGCAAGTAAAGCAACAGCAAAGCGAGATGGATGTGTAACCACGTTTATACAGGGTGTCCGCTAATTAAGGGTACACAGGATAACCATAGATTTCTGATGCCAAAATATCAGGATTTAACCAAACATACCTATATCCAAAAGTTGATGATAAGGAAGATACAGGGTTAAAAATATGTTCTGTAGTTCGGCGCATTCATTTAATGGATGGTAATTATTTGGGTACACGCTAAAAATTAAATTAAAAGTACTAAAAAAACAAAAAAAATTAAAACAAGTAAAAAGATAATTAAAAATCGACGTTTCCGGTCATATTAAATGTCAAAGAGGTTTCAGAATATCCTAAAGAAAGATATAAATATTAAAATTTAAAACATTAATAATAGTTAATTTTTATTTTTTTTTATTCAATTTATCTTGACAACATCGTGGCAGATTTGCCACCGAAACGTCGATTTTTAATTATCTTTTACTGGTTTTCATTTTTTGGGTTTTTAGTACTTTTAATTTAATTTTTGGTGTGTACCCAAATATTTACTATCCATTAAGATACAGGGTGTCAAAGTAAAAACATATTTTTAATTTATTTTGATAATTTTAATACGTTTTAAATATTTTTGTAAAACTTGGTATTTAGGGGTTTTTTGAAATGGGCTATTCAAACGTGATATTAATATTCATGTATAACAAGGCGCTTGTGACCAGCGCGGAAGTGCACTCTTTCAAATAAACTTAATGTCTGTCTCCAGAAATGCAATATTATTATATTCATAAATGCAACTCAGTCTGAGTTCCTATCCCTATATTAGGGATTATTTAAGATAAGTAAATACCTCCAGAGGAATGAAAGCTGAAGCTAAAATAACCTAATAATAATAACAATAAAATAAACTAAATTATTATTAAAACCAAAATATGTATAATAAAATAAAAAATTATCTTATGTGCATATTTTATTTAATTTTTTAAAAAATTTTGATAATTTTGTAAAATAAAAACTTATTAAAATTATAGTAAGTGTTCTTTATAGTGTCGTATTTAAAAATGATTGAAATTTTCTATTTTACCTTTGTACTATTTTTTGTACAAATACAATATAAACAGTGTCCTGAATGATCCCCATTGACACTAGTACCCTAGGGACATATTTAGAACTATAATTTAAACAAAACATCAAGCCCATTTTTAAAAGTATGTCGATTAAACTCTTCCTCTAGGGCCTCCTTAATTTTTACATAAAAACTCTGTGGTTTTCCTGTGTACCATTAATTAGCAGACACCCTCTATAAAATCAATATCGTAACCTACTATAAAATTATAGTACTTTATATACCTATTCGATATTGCGACTAAAAAATAATGACGTTGGCTGAAAAGTCATATATTATGCTGCGGCCACACATTGGGCGAACTTGTGGCCGAATTATTATTCGAAACATTTGGCGAACTATTTGTAAATAATATATGAACTGTCAGTTGTTTTAAAACTTGAGTGATTTAGTAGTAATAAATAGAGTAATATCTAAAAAATACGATATACAGGTCGAAAATAAGGCTTGGATCGGAAAATTTGTAATCTTTTAGGGCCCTATACATACTTTTATTCGAAACTATGTCCGATTAAAATACGAAATCTCGCTTAATACTCGTAAAGCTGAAAGCGACGTATTTCGTATGGAAATGAGCGTGGTTAAAGTTGAGCCAATCAAGGCGAATGCAGACGAACTACCCGTCCACATAATGGTTGTTTGCGAAAGTTCGTCGTAGTTGGGCCAATGTCTGGCGGCGGCATTATGTAGAAAAGGGGGTTGTCGAAAACATATAGAAATTATCGTATTTATGCACATTTAAAGCACCTTATGACGGCCGTGGGTAATGACCATGGGTTATAATATATATTACCTGTTTAAAATCACATTAATAATATATAATTGTTTGACCCGTCCAAGAAATAAGTATTTGTGCAGAAAAAATCCTTTTTTAGTAAAAATAAATTAATTTAACATAAGTGTCCCTAAATTTTTATTATAAAGCTACTAATAAATAAAAATTTTAAAAGTCATTTTAATTGCTAATGTACACGACAGTTAAATATATTATTCCAAGAGAGACACAACCACAATGAATTTTTAAATGTCACCGAGACCTGTTGCATATTTTAAATTTAATTTGTTTGAACTGTCTGTTATGAAATATAAAATATGTTTTTTAATAAACCACCAAAAATTTAATCCAGTAAATAGAACGGAGTAAGTTAAAAATAAAACGGATTATATTTTAGTCCTGTAAATAATAAAACTTTTCAGAAATAAAATGTAAAATTTACTTTTTAAATGATAAAAAAATATATCCAATTTAAAAACAACTTGAAATAATTCAATTGTTAATAATTGTATCCTGAAATAATTGTGATAATGCATCTTATAAACATATAATAAATTAGCTCATTAATTATTTACACCAGATGTGTTTATTTTTTAAGTTTTGTAATCCTGACCTCCGCGAACTTAAGATTTAACTCGATATTGGATTACGTATATATTTAACATTTTTGTTTTTTTTTACAAATATGCCTAGAATTGGAGTCTTTGTCTGAATATATACAGGTATATATTTACTCAATTAAACCCGCAAAATTTCGACGGGTTTTATATAGTTAAGTATAATTTAAGAAAAGAAGGACACGCAACAACAACAAAAAAAAACAAAACCCATCAAGTCAGAAGGTGCGGCAAATACCTTGGGCCGCGATACTTATATTCCATCTTTTTCTGTGTTATGCCAGGAAAGTGGTCCACCAACGATACATCAAACATGCAACATGCCACGTGAGGTTAATACCGCGCATCTACATTTACCACATAATTCTTTTAAAATATTAGCTTACCCACCGTACACCATGCTCGAATAATGCATGTGCTGAGCGATATCAGTTGCGTGCGATATTTTGGATAAGTCTGGCCACAGTATTTATCGCTTGTTGACTTGTTGAGGAAAAATAGATAAATACTTTTATTTGTTAATGATAAAAAATTTCTCGTTTACAAAGTAGCACGAATTGCCAAGCTACCACCAATTTCCTCTTTCAACGACGAAATCTCTACGGCTATTATAGTTTAAAATACACTGACATTTGCTTCAAAATTTGCAGTTACTAACATTAGTTAGTGTTAGATTGTTTTTTAGATCTAAAAACAAGTAAAATTTAAAGTAAGATTCGCAAATCTGGATTATATATATGACATATCAAAACTATCTACTGAACTACACTAATCAAAGTAGAATATTAAAACGGGATTAAATTGTCTGTATAATTTTGCGAAATGCAATATTATCTTCACAATAAGCAGCTACATGTTGCATGTTTGATGTCAAGAGTGATAAACTTAAAAACGCCATTTAATAACGATTTAAAAATAAATTCCGTTCAAGAAGTAACCAAGAGTCAATTTTCCCTGTATAAAGGCTAAATATTTTTTGTAACTTGCACCTACACTAATAACAACCTAATTTTATTACAAAAATAAACACTCATTCAAAGCAAAAGTTTCAATAACTAAAAAGCAAGAAATAACACCAAAAACAAGAAAAATACTATTGTAAAGAAAAAATACGAAAACTATTTTGTCACAAAATTAAACATAGGCTTAAATGAAATTGAGAACTCCTGCTAAATTCATCACCCTTGATTTGATGTATCACTGATGGAAGACCCCCTTTAAATATGCATGACATACACTTTGTTTTTATAGAAAAAAATAGACATAAAACAATTATTTAAAAAATAGCTTTAAGAGGTCTCAGTAACCCGAAAAATCATTTTAAAAATCATATAAATTGGTGCAATAGAACTTTCTAACGAAGTTGAGAAAAATTAGGTCTCTTGCGTTTTAAATATACGGTTTGTATCTCAAAATTAAAGCGTTCCCAAAAACAGCTTAGGGAGTTTTAGAAAAAGTATTTTTGCAATACCCGTCACGCTGTAAGTGATAGCAAATTAAACACATTTTTAAAGCATAATCCAAACTAATGCTGAAATATGTACATTAGACTGATTTAAAATAAAATCGACTATGTTTTTGTTTTTTACCCACTCGTATATCAAAAATATTGTTGAAAACGAAGAAAAAAATAAAATGTATTATGCGGCACCTCTTAACATTAATATTTAAAAAAATAGTCAATATTTTTTGAATCAGTCTAATGTACATTGCACATTTTGTATATTTTATACCCGCAGTTATTCTAGGTTGATTTCTAATAAAATTATGTAATAAATTACTATTTTTTCAACTTTCAATCAAAAATATGTTTACAAGAAATTTCAGCTTAAGTACCAGAATGTCTAAAGTTCTAAAAATAATTTTACTGCTTTAATGTAATGCCATGACAGACTTTTAATTTTTAAAGATAAATCAAGAAGTATATATAAACACTTTTTAAAATAAACTTTTAAAAAGAAAACTAGGTAGTCTAGGCGCATCAAGTGTAAAACTGGACAACGCAATTTTATTTTCTTTTAGGTTACATAGGTCTTACATATTTAGCATTAAAATAAGAAATAAGAGTTTTTTTTCTCCCAAATGTATATCTATGTATTTTTTAAGTTTTCAACGAAAAATTCTTCTAAAACGTTAGGTATTTATTTATTTTTTACAGAATTTGTTTTCTAATAGTATACTATTAACCTAGGGATTAAAGTGTCTCTATTAATCCCGTAGCGAAAGATTTGTAGCCCGGCCGTAGGGAGGGGCTACAATTCGCCAAGGGGTTAAAAGACACTTTAGTCACGAGGTTAATATACTATTTTATGCACTTTAGACTGCGAGAAACTAGAAATAAAAAAATATAAAAATAACTATTGACCACTACGGTATAGTAAATTTATTGTTTATGATTGATATCTCGTATCACTGATAGTTGTCATTGATTATTGTTAGTATTTTGGATTCACTTAAAATTTGGTGTACTCTGAAACTGTTGCTATGGTACAAAACAAATTTGTTTTTATCAAACGGCGCGGCGTCACCAAACAATGAGTTCAGTGAAAGCACACAGCATTTTTTCGAAAATGAAGATTAAAGAGGCCATTGCTGGCCTTCTTCCAAAAAAATCTCGCGAGGCTTACAAAAAACAGTTCTTTGATTATCGAAAATGGTGCGCTGAACAGCAGGCAGAAAATTTAACGGATAAAAAGGTGCTCCTGGCTTACTTTCTGCAGAAGTCAAAAAAGCTCAAGGCATCTTCTTTATGGAGCCAATATTCCATGATCAAAGCCACGATAATATCTGAAGCAAACATGGACTTTCTAAAGAGACAGGATGAGCATTACTAGCCGAAGAAGTCCAAGACACTGAATCTCGATAATATAAAGAAATTTCTTTAAAATGCTCCAGATGAAGAATATTTAGCACAAAAGGTAAGATTTTTTTCTATACTTTGAATATTTTTCTGATAGTGCTACTTTAAGTACACTATATTGATTATTTTTATCTACAAAACTTCAAAATTTACTGATAGGAAACTAATTTTGTTGCAGGTGGCGCTTATTATGGAAGTTGCCAGAGCATGTCGAGGAAAGGAGCTCTGCCAGTTAGACTGCAGCGATGTCTTGGACAATGGAAGCTTTTTTCTGGTGAATGTACGGGAAACAAAATCAGGAAAGGATCGGTCGTTTGTAATAAAAACGTCTAATAAAAACTCTTCAAATATAGTGGAAATGGTGATAAAATATATTCGTCTAGAGCCGGCTACAGACGACATGCCAAGGCTTGGCAAATGTCCACTCGCTCATCGTAAGTATTCAAGACATAGGCAAAGCAAAGCCAACGTTGGGATGCGGGAACGTTTGTTTGAACGAACGAACATTTGCCAAGCCTTGACATGTCGTATGTAGCCGGGGAAAGGCCATTTACAAAGCATTCAAGATTTTTGTGTCCTAAAAAAATGGGAAATGCATGACTCAGCCTATAAGAAAAAATACATTTGGACCGCTACCAAGCAGAATTGCTGTCTATTTGCAACTACCAGACGCAAAGTTATATACTAGGCATTATTTACGCAGATCATCAGCTTTTTTAATTGCCAACTCGGGAGCAACCATAGATGTGTTAAAAAGACCTAGTGGCTGGAAAAGAAGTTCTGTCGCTAAAGGTTATGTTAAAAATTTATTGTATCAAAAGAAGAATGTTGCCGATCAAATTTTTACCAATGTCTTCCCTAATGTTAATATGGCATCAGCATCAAACATAGAAAGATTGAGACGACAACGGCGACGGTGACTCGTATGTATAGAATACGTCTATAAGTAAAAATGTTACATCCAACTGTCCACCCTTCGTTAGCCTTGCAAACTGCACCGAAGTAAATATAAATGTAAATATATATTATATTAAGAACTAGATTTTAGTAATACATGTGCTAAGTATTCTTTTTACCATAAAACCATTCAACAAATAAATAAAATTTCAATAAAATGATTTTTGTTTATATTGGAAGAATTTACAGAAAAAACTTTTTACCTTTTAGGATTAAAAAATCAAATTTGGTATATCGATATTGGACATAATTATGGGTTAGTTAATATTACTATTACTTTTAAATTGAACCACCGGTATATGTCATCTTATTACGATGATGTAGGACATTCCGAATACAATATCACCAACACCTTAGATGTTATTTTGTCACTCTTCTACTGATAAACATTTATTTTATTAAATTTTAATCTTTAATGCAATCATTATTTTTAATTTAAGTCAAGTAGCCAAGGAAGAATGAAGTAAATCGACTTTTGTTTTTTACGATTTTACGCTCGTGGTGAAAGGCGCCAAAAATATCGTCGGCGATATAGCAAAATTACGTAACTGATAAAAACTCAAAAATAAGGTTTTAGCGCCAATATAATTTGTCCAATTTATTGCGTACCTTCGTGCAAAAAATCTCCAACATATTTTTTTAGACGCAGTATATATAATATATATAAAAAAATTATAATAAAATGACACAAAAACTCTCATAATTTGCTTTTTAAACACCTGATGCTTTCTTCAAAATCAAGACAATGTTTAGCAGTAAACAAATGTGACCAAGACGTTTTCGCCAAATTACGGAGTTTAATTAAATTCTGTATTATTATTTTTATCGCTTACAAACTTTATTCTAAATAAAATTTCTTGATGATATTTTAAGGTCTTAGCTAATAAACTCCGCTAATTCTACATATTAACAGTTTTTTTTCTTGCTAATGATCTAAAAATTTTATATGAGAGTTCAGGATCAACAAGACTGCAGCAAGATTCAATCAGATTTGGACTGTTTGACTCTGTGGTGCTATCAGAACAAAATGAGGCTTGATATTAATAAATTCAAGTTATTGATCTTTAGTCGAGAAAGAAATTCCTTAAACCATGTTAATTATATTAGGAGAACTCCTTTAATATTGCCTTCTCAAATAAAAGATTTGGGAGTAATGCCAGATTACACTCTATCTGGACTCAATTATCTCTAAATGCTTACAAATTTTGGGCTCTATTCAGCGTACTACCAGGGAATTAGTTAATATAGCGTCATCTTAATTGTAAAACCACCCAACACCATTTTTAATAAAACATGCAATGCCATCTTTAGCCCTATAACATAAGGCTAAAGATGACATCAAACTCACATTTTTCTATAAAAACTGGAATTAGGTAGTTTCACAATTAATTAAATAATAAAAAATGCGATTTTAATACCATCTTCAGCCTTATTTTATAAGGCTAAAGATGGCAATGCATGTTTTATTTGAAATGGAGTTAGGTAATTTTACAATTAAGGTGACAATTACATAGCTGTTTCTCCGTAGAGTTACCCTTTTATAATGTCTATATTCAGGCTATTTAAGGTTCAACATAAGTTCTTAAGAAATATTGCATATAAAAAGCAGCAAAAACCTTATGACAAATGATTCTTATTTTGAGAACTCCCATTGCACTCCCATTCTCGTGACCCAGAACCGACAAGTAAAATTGGACTTCATGTTCCCTCTCAGGAAACAAGATCAAACCATTCTTTCCAAGTCGATTTCCATTGTACTAACCAGGGCCAAAATGCATTCTTGACTAGATCAGCTAGGCTAGCAAATAGCTTTTTAGCTCAACTGGATTTCTTCTAGGTGCGCAAATTGTTTGAGAAACAGCTTAGGGCCTGTAGATGAGGGATATTGCTGAGCATTGCAGGATATTTAGTATGCACTGTGCTGTATTTTGTTATTATTCTAATTGTTAATTATTGTTAATTATTTGGAATCTAGTCTGTGATATACAGGGTGTTATTTAATAAGTGTCCGATATTTCAGAGAGTGATTTTTCAAGTATGTTTAAGGTAAAGCTTCCTATGAACGTGTGGTCTAAGATGCTTCGCTTTCAAGATACAGGGTGTCAAAGTCTTATTTTTATTTATGTTTTTCTGCATAATTTCCTAAATAATGCCGATTTCCGAACGAAAATTGGTACCTGGGGTTTTGACATGAGAAATTTGAATTTGTTCTTACTCTAGCTCTTACTTGTAGAGGCGCTAGCCACTGTATATTCTCACTTTCAAAGGCTCATGACTTTTGTACAACCCTGTATTTACATTTTTGTTAAAGAAATGGATTCCTTAGTCATTTTTACGTAAAAAGGTACTCTTATTAGATGACGTTAGAGCAATGTTTTCGAAATATTTTAGTTTAAAATAATCGATGCATACGCTTAGTAATAAATATGCTAAGTAAAGACCGCCGTAAATGACGGTTTTATCAAGTAGCCGGTCTTTACTTAGCATATTTATTACTAAGCGTATGCATCGATTATTTTAAACTAAAATATTTCGAAAACGGTTGCTCCTAGCGTCATCTAATAAGAGTACCTTTTTACGTAAAATGACTAAGGAATCCATTTCTTTAACAAAAATGTAAATACAGGGTTGTACAAAAAGTCATGAGCCTTTGAAAGTGAGAATATACATGTGGCTAGCGCCCTCTACAAGTAAGAGCTAAATTAAGAACAAATTCAAATTTCTCATGTCAAAAACCCCAGGTACCAATTTTCGTTCGGAAATCGGCATTATTTAGGAAATTATGCAGAAAAACATAAATAAAAATAAAACTTTGACACCCTGTATCTTGAAAGCGAAGCATCTTAGACCACACGTTCATAGGAACTTTTACCTTAAAAATACTTGAAAAATCACTCTCTGAAATATCGGACACTTATTAAATAACACCCTGTATATTTGTTTTTAATGGTAACTTAACGGATATCTATTTATAAATTATTTTGATATTGTTTGTAGGTTAGGTAGTAAAATTTAATTTATTTTTTTAAATTTAAGTATATCTGTTGTATTTTTTTTATATTGGGAAAATCATCCGTCGATTAATAAATAAATAAATAATATCACTATGTTAATGTTTTGATTTTTATAAAGTATGATTTGTTTCTAGTACTTTATATTAATATATGTACTAGTACTATAGTAAAGAGATTCTAAATTAAATTACGAAAGAAAAATTGAATAAGGATATAAAATAATTAAATAAGCTAAATTAAAATCGGATGATTCTAGTCAATGAAAGTAGTTACAAATATATAATGCAATAATTGTTGATAGTCTAAGCAATGCTAACTAAAATTCATAATTACTTAATGGTTATTGGTGTAGAGGATCAGTATTATTAGAATTTTCCTTCGCTTGTCCTTGATATAATTACACACACTGTAGTGTATGGTAGTGTCCATAGGATCACGTTCTGACACGACATTCTTTAGATAAACAAAAAATAGCATAACCCATCACTTGCATCCAGTGTTTCCATCGTATAATCATTCCGTTTTGTCGCGTTCGGCCGGCACGAAGTGACCTAAATAATTGGTTTATTTTTTGTTTACATTGTGTGTGGTTAGCGTGAAAAATATCATCTAGCAGTGAGTGTAAGTACTCACAATTAATTATTTTTATTTTTAAAATATAAAATAAACACTAACAATAAAATTATAAGGAATTTAGAAAGGATAATTCGATTTCAAAAAATATTTATAATTGTATTTATAATTTGGCTCTATACTATCGACATGCGTCGATTTCTATAAATTAAGCGATTTATAAATTATACCCAAGAGACCCAGAGGCCTTACTTAAAAACAAACGGCATGCGCCGTTTATTATAGAGAAATCATGCGATTTCAAAAAACGGCATATGATTATTTATATTATTATTTTATTATTTGGGTCTATACTATCGACATGCGTCGATTTCTATAAATCAAGCGATTTATAAATTATACCCAAGAGACCCAGAGGCCTTACTTAAAAACAAACGGCATGCGCCGTTTATTATAGAGAAATCATGCGATTTCAAAAAAAGGCATATGATTATTTATATTATTATTTTATTATTTGGGTCTATACTATCGACATGCGTCGATTTCTATAAATCAAGCGATTTATAAATTATATCCAAGAGACCCAGAGGCCTTACTTAAAAACAAACGGCATGCGCCGTTTATTATAGAGAAATCATGCGATTTCAAAAAAAAGGCATATGATTATTTATATTATTATTTTATTATTTGGGTCTATACTATCGACATGCGTCGATTTCTATAAATCAAGCGATTTATAAATTATATCCAAGAGACCCAGAGGCCTTACTTAACAACAAACGGCATGCGCCGTTTATTATAGAGAAATCAAGCGATTTCAAAAAAGGCATATGATTATTTATATTATTATTTTATTATTTGGTTCTATATTATCGACATGCGTCGATTTCTATAAATCAAGCGATTTATAAATTATACCCAAGAGACCCAGAGGCCTTACTTAAAACAAACGGCATGCGCCGTTTATTATAGAGAAATCATGCGATTTCAAAAAAAAAGGCATATGATTATTTATATTATTATTTTATTATTTGGGTCTATACTATCGACATGCGTCGATTTCTATAAATCAAGCGATTTATAAATTATACCCAAGAGACCCAGAGGCCTTACTTAAAAACAAACGGCATGCGCCGTTTATTATAGAGAAATCATGCGATTTCAAAAAAAAGGCATATGATTATTTATATTATTATTTTATTATTTGGGTCTATACTATCGACATGCGTCGATTTCTATAAATCAAGCGATTTATAAATTATATCCAAGAGATCCAGAGGCCTTACTTAAAAGCAAACGGCATGCGCCGTTTATTATAGAGAAATCAAGTGATTTCAAAAAAAAGGCATATGATTATTTATATTATTATTTTATTATTTGGTTCTATATTATCGACATGCGTCGATTTAAATAAATCAAGCGATTTATAATATTTATTTATATTATATATATATAGAGACGAAAATGACCCATTTAAAAAGTAAAGGGCACGCATCGTTTATTACAGGGAAATCAAGCGATTTCAAAACTGTTCAGATATGTTACAACAAGCGTTGTTTTAAGAACATGTCGTTTTAAGCTGTTGGGTTTTAGTTACCTTTCCTGTACAATATAAACTATATATATATGCATATATTAAAAAAAAAAAAGACAAACGTCTATACTTCAGAGAAATCATGCGATTTTCAACGTATGGTCTATAATATGAAATAGAGTTGATTCAAGAATACTTGTTAATCATCAATACGTAAATATAAATTTATTTTTAGTGTTTTCTTCTGAGGAAAATAATACCGACACTGAGATAAGCCAGAACATAAACCAACGTCAGACTGAGGATGCTCCTCAAAACTTAGAAAATAGTCAAAATGCTGCTACAAATAAACAGCTAGAGCAACATTTTGACTTTTTTGGCACTAAATCTGACGATAGTGCCCAATTAGGCACACCTATTCACGAGGAAATTGCAACACGTTGGACTACGATTTTACAAAATGGTCTTAAAGCTGGCCAACGTAACGAATTATTAGAAAAGTTAAAAATTCCAAAAATTGTCAAGCATTAATTCCTCCCAAAGTAAATATAGAAATAAAACCTTGTTTACCGGATACAGTTTCAAAACACGATAATTTCATTAGCTTATTACAACAACAGTTAGCGCATAGTTTGGGTGCTATAGCAATAGTAATCAGTCAAACTCTTTCAAAACCAGACCAATCAGATAATGTTAAGACACTAGGTACAGCTTGCCAGATCATCTCTAACGTCCATGATGCAATGTCGGCTCATAGGCGCTATAAGATTATTCCCTTTTACATCCAGATTGCGCAGAAATTGCTAGAACAGTAAAAATGGACGAACGGCTTTTTGGTAAAGACTCCTCAGAGGTATTTTAAAAAGATCAAACACTTAAAAAGAAAGTACAGCCATCAGAAAGAAGACTTTTGTGCCGATCGCTGGGCCCTCCAATTTGCAAACAAGTCCTTTTTTAAAGTACCGCCACCCACAGTACAAGGGGAAATTCAAAAATCAGAGGAAGGGGGAAAGATGGCAAGAAGAAGGGAACAAGTGGAAAGGGAAAAACAAAACTATTAAATATAGGTGCAGTTTCAAAATGTAAAGCACTTAAAAATCAGTTTATCTCTTCATATTTCTTGAGAAAAAAATCTAACGGTGAAAAAACCTTAATAATTTTATAACTGTTCCCCATTTTAAGTTAGAGAACCACAGAAAAGTTTTGAAACTTTTATCCCAGAACTATTATTTAACAAAAAATTATTTAAAAGTATCTTCAATGCCAATTAAAAAAAATAAAGATTCAGAAAGTATTTAAGATTTAAATTTAAAGGTTCTTTGTATCAATTTAACGCATTACCATTTGGGTTAAATTTAGCCCCATTTATATTTACGAAAATAATGAAGAAGGTGTTGTTAGCTTAAGAAATGAATATTATTGTTTTTTACCTTGTTGATATCAAAAACAAAACAGGAGTGTGAAAAACAAACACACATTACAATGACCCTATTGCAAAATTTGGGTTTTATCATTAACTTCGAAAAAAGCATTTTAGAACCTCAACAAAGCTTAACTTTTTTGGGTTTTTTATATAACACCCTAAACATGATAGTGTCACTACCTAACGAAAAAATTAATGGGATTAAAAACAAAATTGATTTTTTCAAAAAGAAAAATACTTGTTCTATTCGAGAATTTGCCCAATTAATAGGTAAATTGGTAGCTGCCTGTCCAACCACTAAATATGGGTTTTTTCATATTAAACCGCTCGAAAAAATTAAATTTTTGGCTCTTAAAAACTACAATAAAAAAAAAAAATATTCCCAAATCACTAAATAGTGAATTTTCATGGTGGCAACAAAAGATCGGAAAAGGTCAAAGTATAAAAACCCAACCTTTGCTATGGAGATTTTTTCAGACGCCTCTAAAACCGGTTGGGGTGTTTTTTGTAAAGCAAAAAGTTTTCATGAGTTTTGGGATGACCAGGAAAAAAATATGCACATAAATTATTTGGAAATAAAAGCCGCATATTATGGACTAAAATCGCTCACAAAAAACAAAGGCGATATTAATATATTATTAAGAATTGATAACCAAACTGCCATATCTTGTATAAACCGAACGGGAAGTATCAAATATCCAAACTTAAACGAAGCCGCACGTTTACTTTGGAGCTGGTGTGAAAATAAAAACATCACGATTTATGCCAGTTATATTGCGTCATCAAGAAACATTAACGCTGATGGGGCATCTCGTTCGGTATCGATTGACACTGAAAATCAATTAAATAATCAGGCTTTTAAAGAAATAATAACAACATTTTGGAAACCTCAAATAGGCTTATTTGCAACACGTATTAATACCAAATGCAAAAAAATTATTTCCTGGTATCCCGACCCATATTCGTACGCAATTGATGCGTTTACAGTGCAATGGGGTAACTACTATTTTTACACTTTTCCCCCTTTTTCGTGTATTACACGAGTACTAGAAAAAATTGTACAAGAACAAGCTATAGGAATAGTGGTTGTCCCAAATTGGCCTTCGAAGCCGTGGTACCCCTGTTTAAAAAACTGTTATTACAGGAACCACTTGTTTTCTCACCAAGTAATAAATTACTAATATCCCCTTAGGAAACGTCATCCGTTACTCAAAAGTCTTTCCCTGGTTGCCGGGAAACTATACGGAAAGCTTTTCTAAAGAGAGGGGTACCACCAGAAGCAATTTCAACTATGATTGCTTCCATCACCGAAGGTACCCTTAAGCAATATTCTTCATGTTTTGAAAAATATTGGAATTTTTGTAAAACAAACAATTTGGTTTTTTTCGTATATAAATTAGATACATATTTACAATTTCTTACAAATATCTTTGACAGTGGGGTCTTTTACTCTGTATTAAATTCATATAGATCGGCATTGAATTTTCTGTTTGCACCAAATACACAAGACAAAACTATTGTTAACAGGTTTATAAAAGGGGTTTCAAATTTAAGACCACCAAAACCAAAATATTCAGTAACATGGAATCCAGACCCTGTACTTAAACTGCTCCAGGAGTGGCACCCTTTAGAGGATTTAACCTAAAGTTATCATATAAAATGGTGGTTTTTGATGGCACTCACGTCAGCTAGTCGAATACAAACTCTGTCAAAAATTAAAATTAAATATATAATGCATTCAAACGAAAAAATTAAAATTCGAATTTCAGAAAATATTAAAACATCAGCTGCAAATAAGCCACAGCCTATATTGATCTTTCCCTATTATCCAAATAAACCGGAGTTATGTGTGGCATCGACAATTCTTACTTACTTAAACAAAACTGATAATTTTGGAAATAAACAAGATTATCTTATTTTAACTTTTAAAAAACCACATGGCCCCGCTTCTTCTCAAACTATCAGCCGATGGATTTAAAAATTCTTAATCTTAGTGGAATAGACACTACCATATTCTCCGGACAAAGTGTGCGTCATGCATCCACATCGGCCGCTTTAAGAAATGGGGTCAACATAGTGTTATACTTTAGATTTATTTTTTGTCTAGTAGGTATAAGAGAGTTAAAAATGTCCGCAAAAGCAAGTTATTTATTATTTACTTAATATCAATATTATGAATAAATTAGTTTTATTTCTTACTATTTTTTAAAAGTTAATATACTTTTCTTAGGAGAAAATCAAAATCGCCTTTTTTCTCTAAACATCTACAGTGTGTGTAATTATATCAAGGACAAGCGAAGGAAAATTTAAAGATTAATCGACTTACCTTAAGGATGATTAATCATAATTTTCCGAGCTTGTCCGTAGATATAATTACAACCCACCCTACCCAAATTTGGTACCCCCTAAGGCGATTTTGCGATCGCGACAGGAATGATTATACGATGGAAACACTGGATGCAAGTGCATGAGTTATGCTATTTTTTGTTTATCTAAAGAATGTCGTGTCAGAACGTGATCCTATGGACACTACAGTGTGTGTAATTATATCTACGGACAAGCTCGGAAAATTATGATTAATCATCCTTAAGGTAAGTCGATTAATCTTTAAATTTTACTTATAATAATAATAATAAGTATACTTTACTTTAGCACTGTAGATGCTGAAATAACCGCGACTTATTTATTATCCATGTTTATTATTGTTATCACGGTGTGAGTTGCAATAATAATATGATTTAATAGCATTTAAGATATCTATGGTTTAAAAATAAATAGCAAAGATAAGAAATAAAACATTTAGTTGGAAATTTGATTCTTTTAGCCTGACTCAATATCCGTTTAAATAAAATTCAGGGTCATATAGATAGTAATATTACATACAGTATGTCCCACTTTGCATGTATACACCCTATAATCTTAAATATAAATAATGAGTATTTGGCATAGTAAACATTTTAATTTACCATTGGCGTGGGGTCAGCGCTTGCCATTTTGACAACACTAATTAAAGAATATACTTAGAATAATATAATTTAAATTTATGTGGATAAATTGTTTAAAATAAGCCCTAATATTATTCAACTAAAAAGCCTTTTTATCATAGACAACAATTTACGTCAATGGTAAATAAATATTTTAATTGTGCCAAATACTTTGTTTTTCCAACATACAATTACCACAAAAAAAAAATCAAAAAATCTGGTTGCTAATATTAACTGAGAAAATAAGTGTATTCCCAACAAGCGGGACACATTGTATAGAAGTTTAATTTTTTACCTTGGTTCCTTCATTAGTTCCTTAACAAGACTAGAAATATGGAATACTGTTTTGGTCTGTCAAAAACTTCCTTCTGCATAAATAACTAGTTTTATTCATCTAACAGTTTCGATAACGAAAATTTATTGTCAAGTAAAAAAACATTAATCACTAGTTTAAACCGTTTTTATACCCCAGCTAAAAGCTGTCATTTTATTATTAATTTAAGTAGAATTATCCAGAAAAATTTAAAAAACGATCAGAACTTTGTTTATACTTTCTATTCGATATTTTAAATCAATCTTTAACAAGATAATACTTGTTTGAAGCGAACGGAAAAACAATAAAATGTCGTCACAACGTAAGGTAGTTCCAAAAAAACATTTGATTGTAGGAAAAAGTTGTGGTCAAGCAAAGGTAGACTTATATATTTTATTACATTTATTTCGGGGTATATAAAAAAGTTACATTTTGTCAACTAGTGAATTAGACTCGTAAGTACACTTGTTTTTTGTAAAAGAAAAATTAATTATTTTATTATTTTATTTTTTTAGTTAGGAGTTTTTATCAATACTTATTTTTTTTCAATAAAAACAATAATGTTTTAATAAATATTTTCTAAAAGGTAAAAGCATTTATCTTCCATTTTAATTATTAAATTTTAAAGTTATATTCAATAAAAATTAAACATCTTTTTTATATTCATTAAAAATTAACCATCTTAGGATCATTATTTGCTTTGTAGAAACTGTTTTTTTTTTAAATCTATAAAATAACTTGAATTAGTGAATATAACTGCTGGTCCAAATTAGTTTTAATTACCAGATTTAGTGTACTTAACAATTTCACAACTTGAAATTATAAAATTTGCCAAAACTACTTAATACTTACAGCAACGATCCATTCAACAGTTATTATAATAATATCGTTATCCATGTTATCAGCACATGCTGTTTATAAACAAGTTTCTTACCTGAAAAAATCAAAATAATTAGAAAAAAAAACAGTTTAGTTATAGTTTATAAATACATGGCATATAATTTTACCATAAATTGTTCAAGCCAATTTTTAGTCAAATATTAAATATGACAATTTCTAATTTTTTGGTTATAATATTGACTTTTTTAGTAATTACTTTATCCTTTAAGAATTTTCTACAACTCTGGTGTTTCCTTTACTTTACTACACAAAATGGTATACTGGGTTAGTAAAAAGTACCTCAATTTCTAAATATATTTGAAACCGATAAAGCTGCATTTGCCAAATTTGGTAGCTAAGGTGTTTTGGACAAGTGGAATTTAAAAGTGATATCGGCACTGTTGTCAGATTTTCCAGTTTTGTGATACACGTATTTATTTCAGTTTTTTTAATGAAATGCCTTATTTATTTTTATTGCATTAAATTGAACGGATCAAATTTAGTAAGTTTCTAAATTTTCAAAATTCTGTCTCTATTAGTTGGTAAGAGATGATATACTACACTTTCCGCAAAAAGTAATTTAGGGCCTAAATGTCTTTAAAACCCCTAAAGCTATGTTTACAAAATTTGGTATTGAGGGATTTTTGGCATGCCTAATTGATCAGTGATATCAGCATTGTTGCCAAATTTTAATAGAATTCGGTGTTGTCATATCTCCGTAACTAGTAAAGATTACTCTTTGAAAGTTGGAATCTTACTAAAGATGACACGCTCATTTTATTGCAATTAAAATAAATTGGGCATTTCATTTAAAATTCCAAAATACTACATGTAGCGAAAAACTGGAAAATCTGGCAACAATGGCAGTATTATTGTTTAAATCTACTTACCCATTAACCCTTAAACGCCAAAATTTGTAAACGCAGATTAAGTGGTTTTAGAGATATTTGAACTTTTACTTAAAATGTGGTGTTGTCATAGTCAGTAAAAATAGAATTTTGAAAATTTGTAGGCTTAGGTATTAAATTTAGACTACGTAATTTTTTGCAAAAAAAACGAAAAGATAAATATGTGTAGCACAAAACAAGAAAATCTGGCAAAGGTGCCGATATTATTATTCAATTCTTCATGTCCGATACCTTCTACGTATCAAATTTGGTTAATATAGCTTTAGCGGTTTTAAAGATATTTAAGAGTTGCAGTACTTTTTACTAACCCAGTACCATACAATAACAATTTTTTATCCATTTAGCTAAAACTGTTAAATAAAACTATTTTTTTTTTTGTACCAATATTTGATATGCAGTATGTTTTTAAGGGATCTGTGGTAAATAATCTTAAATTTTAAATACCTATTACACATATACAAATTAGTTGGAAAATGACCAATAATTTATTTTAAAAATCCTTATTTTGATCTTTTTTACAACTTTAAGGGGTTAGACAATCCATAGGATAAAATCATTTTCACAATTTAGGATAAAATGATACCCAAAAACTGTATAAAAATAGAAAAGAACATTTTTTAAGGTAAACCTAATTAAACTATACAGGGTGGCCACCGAGGTATCCGAGATACTTCAGATATGAATTCTATGACTCAATTGACTATGACTAACTTTAGGCAACAATGATACAATTAACTTTTGAATTCCTAAAGCTGCCCACAGACGCGCAGAGTGTACCCACGGTCTACCCACGGTAGACCTGCACAGTTTTTTATTCAAGTAGACCTGAGACCTGAGCGTGTGTGGGGCAATCAGGTTAACTGCACAGTTTTTTTCTCGGATCGGCCGGAACTCTACTCGGGTAGACCTGAGCGTGTGTGAGGCAATCAGGTTTAACTGCACAGTTTTTTTCCTTCGGTCGGCCGTAAACAGATTTCTTTTAATGAATAATAAAGTTTAGCAGGTAAATGATATAATAATTAAAAATTATATAATTTAAATAAATGTTTAGGTTAAATAACAAATACGGTATTGCTGTGCCACAATATATGTAAATAGTTTCGTTTTATTTTATTGTTTTTTACGTTTTTTTTTAAGAATAAAATATTTCTTATTGAGGCCTTTAGATACTTTCCTTCTTTGTTAAAATGTATTATACAGGGTATACTATTTTCGATGTTTAGTACAGTGATTGGCCGCTACAGCAATGGTTAAATGGGAAAAGAATTGTATTTTTAGTGCTTAGTTTAAATCGCCTTTTATTTCGTTCAAAATAATCATGGCTTACTAGATGTTTCCAAAAACCTTGTTGTCCACTTTTTTTTCTTCCGTAGCTCTGTTAATATTTAAAATAGAAAAAAAGTGTAAATAAGGAAATTGTAGATAACTATCTTCTTACTAAAAAGATATAACTCGGTATATAATTTAATAGTCCGTTTTTGACCTACAACATTATTTATATATATATATATATATATATATATATATATATATATATATATATAAAAACAAGATATATTTTAAATAAGAAAATAACGGTGTTGAAGAAAAGAAAAAATCGCTGCAGGATATACAAGGTGGTTTAAAATTGCGAAATATTACTTTGAAAAAAAAAAATAATATATTTTTGTACCTACTATTCTAATATTAATTATTAATAATTAAAAATAAAAAAAAATTAACAGTTAAAAATAAAATATCTTTCCATTGATTATGGTTTCAGGAAAAAATTAAGGTTAACGAAATAGAACAAATTAAAAAGATTTTTTAAAATATAAGCGTTAAAAAGAATCGCCTTATGATATACAGCGAGATTCAAAATTACGAAAATGGTATTTTGCCAATATAAAAAAATCTATTAGGATAATTTTTGGATGTACTTACTTATTTAAATACTAATACGTAATAGAAATTTTAATTTTTTGTTAAATAAATCGTTACCCTTTGGATAATATTTACATGCATTTTAACTTAACTTAATAATGTTTGCATATGTGAACATTATTTTAGTTAACACTTAATTTTCCCGAGTAATCATAAATGATAAAAAATGTATAAAACTTACTTTTTAATGCTTTTGTATTAGGTAGTTTCCAAATATATTTTTCATTTTTTTTTTATTTTTAAAAATTTATTTTTGCGGTTTTGAACCACCCTGTATATCATAGGGCATTTTTAATGTGGCTTTTAGCTTTTTAGACAAAGATTTTTCGTTTCGTAATAATAAAAATAGTTTGAGATCAAAAAAGTTTATTTTTTGATCTCACTAACTTTTAAGAAAACGAAAATAAAATTAACCTAATTACTTGCCTCTGGAAACCCAAAGACATTGGAAAAATTTAAAAGACACCTGATTCATTAAAAGTCGTTAGTTTAAATGTTATTGTTATTTTCTTTAAAATTTGTTATTACTTTCACATAGTGATATGCAATTAGTCTAAGATCCGAATAAGAAGCGACCTTTCCCCATCTGTTGTCGTTCAAACACTTTTTATAAATTTGAAACAAAAAACCGCTATTGGTTGGCTAAAAATTATGGTAAAGTCTATAATTAATAAAACAAAATAATAATTTTAACTTTTTAAGTATAGGTCCGAGTTGGGAGTATAATCTCAACTTTCAATTTTATTATCTTACAACACAACCTTTAATTTTTTACCGTAAATTGGGAAACACCCTATATGCACTCCGGACTACCGGAGAGAAGCACACACAAGCTTTTATTTATGGGACACCTTGTATATTACATTTATTTTTATTTTAGTATTTTTTATGACATTTAAATTATATTTATAATCATTAAGTTATTAAATGCAGTTTACCTATAGTTTATTCTTTTTTAATTAAAAAAAAACAACCCAAAAAATGTTTTGCATTGTTTAAAAAATTCTGTTGCCATAATCAATAACTATGTATTTTTTCAATTACAAATAAACCAGTTCACCCTCGAGTTCACAAAGGATGCCGTCTTCAGTCGCCTTTTAAAATAAACAGGTTAAAAAAACTTTACAACCTCTACGGTCGACCTGCGTGTCTGTGGCGGCTACAAAGGGGTATTTTTGATTTTACTTCGGTCGCCTGAACAGGTTAAAAAACTGTACAGTTTTGCCCACACACACTCAGGCCTACCTGAATAAAAAACTGTACAGTTCTTTCGATCAGGTAGACCGTGGGTAGACCTGCGCGTCTGTGGGCAGCGTAACCGTTTTTGAATTATTTGGATTTTAGGTTGCAAAGACATAAATTCTAAAATAATAAAAAACATTGTTGCGACTAGTTTGCATAGGTAATTTAATAATTAGCAACTTGACTGGAAATAAAAATTGTTTTTTCGTAAATTGTCATCATTACCAGCGGTTATTTTATTTTTGCATAATTTGTGTTAAAATCATGCCTGTATTTTATTTCCATAAGAAATACAAGGACATAATTTCGTGTTTGGATATTGCAACGGTATTACCATTTGCTCATTTAGTTAGAAAGTTATGCAAAAAAATAAAATAACCAACAGCTGTCAATGCATCACAAAAAATTATATTAGCAGAAATTAGATTATTTTAGCACAAATGTAAATACTAGAAGGAACACAATCCACAAGGGTATATCGTATATAGTAGTAGCCACAAAGACCCTTAATTTTTTTTAAAGATAAGTTTTAACCAATTATGTAAAGAAAATAAAGAAAAATTTAGATAACAGTTAACTACAATTATTACAGTATATTACACTAAAAACCTATTGAAAACGTGTATATTTTTCTTTGGTTCCTTCACGGTCATGAAGAAAATAAATAATATTTCCATGCACACTTATTCAACAACCGTGCGTAATTAAAAACACGTGAGAAATAAAAGGCACGTGAAGGTTAAAAACATGACTTACTTCGGTTATTTTTCTATACGAACATGTCAATAAAAAACAGTTAGTATCTGCCCAAAGCTAACTCTCCTTAAGAGACCAGAAAAAGGGTAATTTTTCTCAAAAACATACCAGGTGCTTTAAATACGTAAAAAGGTTTAGAACAAAGAGCAAAAATAAATAAATACAGGGTGACTTAAATATCCATCGCGAAGCTCAAGGCGGATGTGCTCAATGTTAAAATAATGGTTTACCTTCGTATTTCTTTTCAAAATGTCATTGGCTTTCAAGTTAAAATCACTGATTTGAATGTATTGGCAATTTTATAACGTGCGCGAAATAAAAGTTACTTTTTATGGGCAAACTAATGTTTTTGTGCGCTTGGTTACCCGTTGTCATCGAATGTTCACGCGCTGGCGCCGAATGGACTATCGAGCATATTTAATCAACGCGTTGTCTGGGTTTCACGTTCAAAGTACGGAAAACGGTGAGGGACGGTGGGTCAGTTTCGTATTTTACCATGGCCAAAAGTTTAATTTTTTAATGCCGGTTTTTATATTGTTTGCTCAAGCAAATACCGATAAGAATCATATTTGGAGCATAGACTTAATTTATAATATCATTTCAGTAATAATTTATATTTATTGTGTGCCAGTAGAGTACTTGTTACCTACACTAAAAATACTTTTATTTTGTTATTAGTATTGAGTTTTGATATTCCTATTTTTAGTAATTAGTTAAACAATAAAGTAAAAAGCCATCTAGTGACATAAAATGTTAATTATTTCCAAAATCTTAACTTGACTTAATTAATTTTAAAACTTAAAACAACTTTTTTAAAAATTCCTGTTTAGTTATTCTTTATACAGGGTGTTTCACCGTCGATGGTACTTTGGACGTTTACGGAAAACGGCTCATTGGTTTTTTTTAATATGGCCACATCGGTTATTGGCTAACGATCTAAAAAAAATTTTTGCGATGCAGGGGTTGCCACTTATACCAAAAGTGGCATTAACTTTAATATTTTAAAGAAAAACACCGTGTATATTTAGTTATTTTTGAATCCGCCACTACTTTTTAAATATTTTTGCCTAATATTTTCGTATACCTATCACTAACGGTTTTACAGTAAATAATTATTTTTCAAATTTAAACAAAATAATATTTGGCTTTTCTCCAAAATAAAATAAAAGTTTTATTAAACATTTTAAAAAAAAAATCTTTTATAAACTTTAAAGAAATCGCCTGTCTTTGCAATATATAATAAAGTTAAATTTACTTTCAAAGAAATAAAATAATGAATAATTTAATATAAAGTTACTTACAATACAATTTCAAACTCCAAAACAAAGGTTTATTGGGGAACTGGGCTAATAGTTTGACGTCTTCAAAACGTAGTAAATAGTATATCAAAAATGTGGTAAATAGTTTACCAAGAAACTTACTTAAAACTTGCTGAAAAGCTGATTTTTTAAATTAGTTTCAACTAAGAGCTAATGAACCTTTGTTTAAAGTTTAAAACCGTCATTGTATTGTAAGTAACTTTATATTAAATATTTCAAAATTTTATTTCTTTTAAAGTAATCTTGACATCTATTATATTATTCAAGGACAGAATAGTTCTTCATAGTAAGTATATAGAAGTTTTAATTTTCTTAAAGTTTAATAATTTTTTTTATTTTATTCTTAAGAAAAGCCAAATATTATTTTGTTTAAACGTAATCTTCCAGAAATCAAATAAAACGTATAATATTATCCATATTTTTGTCTCTAATAAAAGCTTTTTATTAATCCCATCTGCATTCGTAGACACTTGAAATTTAAGGTGTAGCATCTCAATGTACTCTACATTGATTTTGTATGAAGACATTTGTTTTGGAATTATGAGGTCAGCTTAAAATTCATGATTTTACCTCTAGAATATAAAAATGGTAAAGAGTTTTTTTATTGGGACACCTTGTATATTATCAAAGAATCCTGAGAGGACCATTAAAGAGCCTTTAAAATGATTATATTATAGTCTCCTATACCTAAATACTATGAGTCCGGAGATAAAAGCAAGTTTCTTTTGAAAATTCAATTAGCTATAATAAGTATTTATCAAAGATGAGCCATAAAATGTCATGACTACACCAATTGTCATAAATTCATATGGATATTTTTAGTCATGACGATTTTATGGCTATCTTTGATAAATACTTATTATGCTAAATTTTGACTTTTAAAGAAAGTTGCTTTTTATCTCCGAAGCCATAGCATTTAGGTATATGGAATATGATATATAATTTTAAAGGCTTCTTGATGGTCCTTCAGATTCTTTGATAATATACAGGGTGTTCCAAATAAAAAAATGCTTTTTAACATGTTTTATATTTAGAGATAAAATCACAAATTATTAAGCGACCCTGTACAATTCAAAACAAATTTTCCATACAAATCAATTTTGATGATTCGTTGAGGATGCTACACCCTAAATTTCTAGTGTCCAAGAATGCAGATAGAGTAATCAAGCTTATTTAGAGACTTGTTTAGTAACAAAAAATATAAAAAGTAATGTTATTCTACTCAAAAACCGTTAGAGTAAGATGTATAGGATAATATGAGGCAAAAATATTCAGAAAG
>JACEGR010009061.1:0-30314 GCA_014170235.1 Listronotus bonariensis
GAAATGTTTCTTGGTGCATAAGAACGTCTTTCAAGTTTTTAAAAATATTAAAGGTAATAATAAAAGTTATTATATAAAAAAATTATTATTTTTTTTATTAACAACCTGTTGAAGTAGAACGTTTAGGGTATATATTTATAAAAAGCTTGTTTTCACTTTTACTTAGAATAACCCCTTAAAGTTTGTCGGTAGAGTTGGTGGACACCCTGTACAAGATGGAGTCAATTAATTGCTATGTTTCCTGCTATACACAGAAGGTCCTGCTATCAATCACCAACAAATTAATATTTTTTTAGTAAAATGAAATTACCAGAAACATAATATACCTATTTAAAACTTACATATTCTTCTGGATAATAGATGGGCCTCTCGATGTCTGTGTAGGACATTCTTTGGAATTTATATTCAAAAATTTTTACCACCCAAATTTGAAAACGTCTTTTTTCACCTGCCAAAATCTGCAAAAGTTTTTTGACAGTAGCTTAGATAAAAATCAATTCATACAGGTAGGGAGGGTCCAACCAGTCGATTTTTGTCGATACATTTAAGATAATTCTCAAATAATATGCCATTTTTTAAAGAGTTTAATCTTTTACCTTTTTTCTAAAATAAAAATATATGAACATATGTACATAGCATATTATTATGTCCTAATAGTTTTAACTTTTAAAATGCAGGATGAATTTAAAAAATATACATATATAGGGTGTCCAAGAATATGTGGGCGATCTCCTCGGATTCATATAGAAACACGTGAAAATAATGTGACAAGTTCGTATATTTTTTCTTAAAGTCCCCCTTTGCAGAGATATGTGCCCTACATGACGCCGCTGAAATCGGTTTTCTTAATTAAATTTTATACTATTTGGTGTAAAGAAATATTTTTATAATATGATAAGTACAAGTAAGGACTCTTTAAAATGGTATCCTTGTAAAAATTTGCCAAGGGGCGGACTAACCCTTACACAATAGTGTTAATTATTTTTACACCCTGTATAATAAAGAAATAAAATACGTATTTTTGGGTAGCTTAAATCCTTAGCTAAAAAGGTATTTCCGTTAGATGTCAATAAAGAAAGCGCGTTTTCGACAAAACACAAGTTTTTTGTTTAGTAAAGACATCTAAAAACAATAGGTTATTTTGTTGCAAATGGCACTAAAAAAACGTTTAAAAAAGTTTTTTTTCAAGAAACTGAAACATATATTGTTGCAGATCTTTCGATAACACAGGTCAACATTTGATCCGAGAATGAACACCGAACCTGACAAAGGGTATTTATAGTTTTTGGGTCGCTAATTCCGAATCGGTTAAGCTCTATGACGTCAGGTTCAAGGGCAATTGAAGGTCAAATCGACAAAAATGGTCCGAAAAATCTGAAAAAAATCATACGTATGTTTTTTGGATGGCTGAGTTTAAAGTCGCAGATATTTTCAACATTTAGGGACATCTAAAGGTCGTATCGAGGTCATTTGACGGTAAAATCGAAAAAATCTATGAAAATTGCTTAAATATTAATTTGGATCACTGAACTCATAGACACTTTTATTTTTTTCTGTTCAAGGTATTTTGAAGGTCAAATCGACAAAAATGATCTGAAAGATGTAAACATGAGTTTTAAGGATGGCTTTGATCAAACCTGCAGCTACTTTTACCATTAAAGAATATCTAAAGGTCGTATCAATTAAATGTCAAAGCAAAAATTTGGTGGAGAGTAGGAATACTTTTTTTTCAGATTTTTTAGACAAAACTTTTCGGTTTTTAGATTTTAGACTAAATTGTTCGCTTTAACCTTTAAATGACCTTGATACGACCTTTAGATGTCCTTAAATGATAAAAGTAACTGCGGGTTTGATCAAAGCCATCCTAAAAACGTATATATTATATTTTTTTCAGATCTTTTTAAATCATTTTTGTCGATTTTACCTTCAAAATGGCTTTAAATCGTAAAAATAAAAGCGGCTATGAGTTCAGTGATCCAAATAATATACAAGCAATTTTTAGATATTTTCCACCATATTTGTCGATTTGATCTTCAAATGACCTCGATACGACCTTTAGATGTCCTTGAATATTGAAAATATCAGCGGCCTTAAACTCAGCCCTACAAAAACATACGTACGATTTTTTTTCGACCATTTTTGTCGATTTAACCTTTAAATGGCCTTGAACCTGACGTTAGAGCTTAACCAACCTCGGATTCGGAATCAGTGATCGAAAAACCTATAAATACCCTAGTAAGGTTCTGTGTTCTTTCTCGGATCTAATGTTGACCTGTGTAATTAAAGCTTAATAATGCATGAAATAAGAGGGACCCTATGTCGAACTGACAAACAAAATTACGAAATACAACCCTATTTAACCAAAATGTTGTTTTCCTCGAAACGGTTCACTTTATCGATATCTGACAGGAGTACCTTTTGTTTTAGCTAAGGGTTTAATCTATTTAAAAATGATATTTTTATTCCTTTATTTTACAAGGTGTAAACATAATTAGTACTATTGTGTATAAGGGTTAGTCCGACCCTGGCAAACTAAGGAAGGCAAATGTTTTACAAGGATACCATTTTAAGGCAAGGCGCGCGCTGAAATGGTAAGCAAGTGATGTGGCGGCCAGATGGTGAGTCAATGTCAAAGCCAATTTTTTTAACCTGCGTAAATAAATTCTAAAGCGCGCATTTAGGTAAAATGCTGTTATTCAAATGTGTGGGGTCATTTGGATACCACTAGTCTCCAAAATGTTTAATTTTTGGTAGTTTTGGGGTTATACCTACCACTTTGGCTCACCACCCCGCTGCCATGTCACCCGCTTGCCACTTCAGTGCCCGCCTTGCCTAAGGAATCTTCATCAATTTTAGGAGAAGAACCAATTCTAAAACGGTATTTACCAATTGGTTATATCGACGTTTAAGCAATGTATTATACGTCAAAGGTGTCACCAATTATTACAACAGTTATAATTGGTTGAACGCCTAAAATTGATGCTTGACTGGGATTTATTGTATTCAAAAATAATTATTTTATTATACCAAGCAGGGCCGTATTAACTGTTTGAGGCGCCCTAGGCTAGAATTCCTGGAGCGCCTATTTTCCACCAAAAATTTTTTGAAGAGCAAAAAAACAGGTCCTTTGCTTCGTAGCGCCTATTTTGAGTGTCAGGCGCCTTCCTTCACCACCCGAAATGAAATTTGATGACCAAAAAACGCTGTCTTGCGCCTATTACTCCCCTGTCTGGCGCCTATTTTTTCATGGGGCTCTAGGCTGTAGCCTAGTCAGCCTAATGGATAATACGGCTTTGAAACTAAGTGATATAAAAGTAATTCAAGAAAAAACAATTTTCAGTGGCGTCGTTTAAGGGCACATATCTCTGTAAAAAGGGACTTTAGGAAAATATTTCATATGAACTTGTCACATTATTTTTATGTGTTCTATATGAATCTGAGAGATGCCCGCTTATTCTTGGACACCCTGTATATATTCTTTGTATTGATAAATTTTAACAGTAGATATTTTTGTGAAACGTGATACTATGCATGCATTTAGTTTTTTTTGTCTTTTTATCCATACCAGTGTTACTTTTTCGTGGCCAACTGGAAAAAAAAATAAAAATAATTATGTCCATAACTACATTATGGATCTTTAAAAGCTAATGAAAAGGCCTTTAAAAAAGAATATAATTATCTACAAGTTTTCTATTTACACTTTTTTTATTTCAAATACTAACTGAGCTATAGAAAAAGCAAATTTTGGAAAAATGTTTTTTTTTAATATCTAGTAAGCCATATTTTTTTTAAGAAAACCAAAAGTGCTTTAACCCAAGCTCTAAAAACTAAAATTCGTTTCCAATTTAATCACCTCTGTAACTGCAACGGTTTCCGAGATCCCTGTACTAAACATCGAAAAAAAATTAACCCTGTATAGGTAATTTAAAAATATATGAATCAAACATTTGTTATAATCAAGCTTATGAACACCATGTAATTTTTAAAATTTGTTCCTTTTCACAAAAATTGTAATTTGCTGTTGCAAACGCGTGACTAAAAAAATGAATACAATATACCAAAAGTTCTTTTAAAAAATGTAAAAAAAATAAACCCCTAGCAAGTTAGTAACTTTGTGTGACAATAGCCTGAGATAATTTTTTTTTAAATTAGGAAAAAAGTTTATATAAATGTGGGTCCGCAAATGTTTTGTTGGACATGTAAACTTTATAAAAACTTTTAAATTTTGAAAACACTTATTTAAGTTAAATCTGTTTAACTAGATATAAAGATTATTTAATTATTTGTTCTTGTTACATAACTGCTAAAAAGAATTTCAAAAACCTAATTTTTAAAGGAAAAAAATGCTTCAACATTTCCATTATGGTCTGGATATAATATTTTTTTTCTTAAACCTAATATGATATGAAAAATTTTAGAAGCTATAAAAGCTTTATATTTATTTGCTTATTATATAGAAAATATAAAAAAATATACACATATTTTTATAGTAATTGGCGTACTCTTCAATACGATTCAAGGGCCGCGCGAATTGCCACTGAATTTATTATATTTAATTAGGTTAGTTCTAAATTAAGCCATAAATAGCATTGCCAAATAACACGAAAATTGGACAAAGAATATTTAAGATATAGTTAATAGGTTTTCGCGATTTTGAACTATGTTGTATATCCTAGCTTTTAGCATTTTAGACGAAGCAGAAGTTTTTATGAAGAATAACTTTTTTTTAATTTTACAAAATAATTTTTTTACAGGTATAGTTGAGTCTATCCGTGGACACACTGTATTTAACATCTTGTATATTAATAATGACCCATGTTTACGTAAACTTTCTTCCTCATTTTGATGAGAGGATTCCACTATAGCAGTTTGGCACCACATAGGGTTGCCCAACGTCCGGTTTTCGACCGGACACTCCGGTTTTTCTGATGTCTGTCCGGTCGGAAAAATCTTAGCAAACCGGACAACAGAATATCCGTTTTTTTTTTGTGGGACTTGGATAAAAAGTACCATAACTTAAGAATAGTATATTAAATACCTAGGATAAGAAAGGTATTCTTTACCGAGTATCTTTTATATCTGACGCGCGTAGCGCCGAGGGATATAATGTGCGAGGTAACAATAGCTTCCCACCCGAATATATATAGATTTTTTTTTACTGCTAACATTAATTTCCTACTTCTAGTTAATTATTAAGTTAATAAAAGTTTCTGTTAATATCTTTAAAATTATAGAATTGTTTAAATAATAGCTTCACTTCTCACCCTAGGTATATAATATACTAGAATTGTTCTCATTATTTACCAAGGGTGAGAAAATATTTATTCTTATTAGGGGAATGGAGTAAATAATAGCAATTTCTCAGGTGAGCAGTAAAAAAAAATGTTATTTGGTTTATAGTGCAACACTACACGGACTATAATCCAAGATTTCCAAGTGTGAATAATCATCGCCAATCACACTCACCTTTGTAAACATGTAAAATAAATACAGGGTGATTCAAAAATAGATCATGAAACTTAAGGGGTGATTCTACTTGACAAAATAAGGGTAGAGCTTCATATAAATTTATTTCAAAATGTCATTCGTTTTCGAGTTACAAGTCGTCAAAGTTCAATTTTTATTTTGGTTTTTTCGCCATATTGCATTTATTTTTTAACCAATCCAGTTGATATTCGGAACACAAATCGAGCTTTTCAGATTCTAAAATTTTAAGACAAAAGTACTTTTGAAATACCGCCAGGAGGGCACTTTACCTAAAACTTAAAATTTATTTACATGATAACTCTTTTATTTTGACAGATATCGCAAAGCTGGGGGCGCCATTTTTATAGAAAATCAAAAACTTAAAAAATAAGGTGCTCTTTATTAAAGTCGATAAACCTCACCGTTTTGGCACCAATAATACCTACCTACATACAGGGTGTCCAGTAGTTCAACCGACAAACTTTACGGGACGATTCTACAACAGAAAATAAGAAAAAAACTTTATATAAAGATATATCCTAAACGTCTTAGTTTTTGAACTACGGTGTGTTAAATATTTTTTAAATTTTTAACACCCCGTAGTTCAAAAACTAAGACGTTTAGAACATATGTTTAAATGAAGTTTTTTTCGTATTTTGTTGTAGAATCGTTTGGTTAAGTTTGTCGGTTTAGTTACTGAACACTGTATGTATGTAGGTAATTTGATTGAAATTGATGAAAACTTTGATGTCTATTGGTGCCTAAACGGTGAGGTTTATCGACTTTTAATAAAGAATACCTTATTTGTTAAGTTTTTGATTTTCTATAAAATGACGCCCCCAGCTTTGCGATATCTGTCAAAATAAAAAGTTATGATGTAAATAAATTTTAAGTTTTAGGTAAAGTGCCCTCCGGCGGTATTTAAAAAGTAGTTTTGTCTGAAAATTTCAGAATCTGCAAAGCTCAATTTGTGTGCCAAATATCAACTGAATTGGGTAAAAATAAATGCAATATGGCGAAAAAACCAAAATAAAATTGAACTTTGACGGCTTGTAACTCGAAAACGAATGACATTTTGAAAAAATTATATGAAGCTCTACCCTTATTTTTCAAGTAGAATTACCCCTTAAGTTTCGTTATCGATTTTTGAATCACCCTGTATAGAATACAAATTAGGACTTTAATAAATAGTTTCATAATAAATTGAAATTCAAGAATGTTTGGACAGACAAACGAAATCGTCTGTCTTTACACATTCTGTTAAGAAAATTTAAATACAAATTATGCATCAAAAAATATAAAGAAAAATTCATATAAATATAAGTCCGACAATTCATTGTTTCCGAGGTAAATAATTCTAATGTGATTTTAATAAAATTTGGCACTTTTATTTGTAGATTTAAAAAGCGTATTTAAATTATTTAGAGATTTAGAACTTAATATTAGTTGCCCAATCCAGTGTCTTGAGCGGTAACATAACGAATATTTTGGTCAAAAAATAAATTTAGGATAATTCATTAGATTAAATATTATTGATATTTAATTTAGTGTTTGTGGTTAATTTTATATAATTATTACTTCCAGTATCCAGAAAGTAAGTTAATTTTGTTATTCTCAAAAATTTATTAGGCCAGAAAAAAACGGACTAAAAAGCTGTACTTTTAGTTCCTTAGTTTAAATAAAATAACAAACTTGCTTAAAAGTCAGAGTCGTACATTTTTTTTGTCAGAAATCTTCCGTTTAGGTACTCCTGGAAACGCCACTGGGCTGAAGTGAGCTTGTTTTACATATTATATAAATAGCTCTTTTACTGAATTTAAAAATAAATTTAAAAACAGTTCACAACAATAATATGATACACAAATTTTTATTAATGATTATTCAGCTAAAAACCAAAAATAAACACTGTTTTTTATTTGTCACAGTACTAGAAATTCGCCTAATATAGCTTCTTCTAATATAATATCACGCTAAATCACTTGGTGATCTCTTATGAAATCTAGCTACTTCACAATCGATTTTTCTTAGTGTATTAGGTGGAAATTTTGTGGAATCACTTTTATAAGTATGAACTTGGTCTCGGCTGTAAATGTTAAATCTGTTCAAATTATTGTTTTTATTTCTGTGTATTTGAGTTTCTTTTTCGTTAACAAAATCTATAGTCGGTAGAGCTATGACTTTTTGTATAAAAGTTTGAAAAATGGTTTGGTTGGTAATGGGCTGAACATTCCTAAAAAATAATAAAAATACTTAGAATAGGCATAATAATTTTTTATTTATTCAGGTTATTCTTAGAAACAGCCCGACACTCGGATTTTAACAAAATTTGGTATATGGGTTTTTTGGGGCGCTGATCACGAATCTAAAAGAATTTTTAGTCGAAAACGTTTCGTTTCAAGATATCCATCATCAAAGTTGATATTTGAACTAACCTCATTTTCACTATATTCCCCCTTCTTTTTGCATACAATTCTTGATTTTAAGTTAAGGTGGTACACAATATTTGATTTTTACCTCATTTTCCTACGTATTTTACACTTCTTTTAAAGTAAATTGCGTAGCTTGACTTTCAATCCTTTTCAGGTATGGTGAATGCGCCGGAGCAGTTTAGGTATGGCATGCTGCGTTTTTAAAGGGACCCTTCCCAATTTATTTGATAAAAGGTGTAAAATACATAGAGAAACGGGGTTTTAAAGGTGAAAATCAAATATTGTGGGCCGCTTTTACTTTAAATCAAGAATTGTGTGCAAAAGAAGGAGAAATATGGTGAAAACAAGGTAAGATAAAATGCCAACTCAGAAACAAAACGTTTTTGCCTAAAAATTCTTTCAGATTCGTGATCAGCGCCCCAAAAACTTCTCCGGATACAAATTTGGTAATTGTCTAGAGAACTGTCCGCAACTCCGATTTCGACGAAATTTGCATACGGGGGTTTTTGAGGCGTTGATCACGAATCTGAAAGAATTCTTTAGTCGGAAACGTTTAGTTGTCAGAGATATCCATCATCAAACTAGTAATTTACACTAACCTTATTTTCACTATATTCCGCCTTCTTTTTGCACAAAATTTTTATAAAAACACTAAATTGCCACACAATATTTTATAAACACCTTTTAAAAACCTGTTTTTTATTTACTTTTACACGTTTTTTTCATTAAATTGAAAATAATTTACCCATAATGCTGCAACCATAAATACAATATGTAGATGTATTTATGGTTGCATACACGAGTTTGTTTAAAGTAAAGCTTTTAAATTAATATAATTAATAATAAAAAATGTTTTTAAAGGGTTTTTTGATGTTAAATGAAATATTGTGTGCCATTTTAGTATTATAATATGAATTTTGTGCAAAAAGAAGGAAAATATTGTGAAAATAAGATTAGTACAAATATCAACTTTGATGATGGATATCTCGAAAACGAAACGTTTCCGACTAAAAATTCTTTCAGATTCGTGATCAGCGCTCCAAAAAACACCCGTATACCAAATTTCGTCGAAATCGGAGTTGCGGACAGTTTCTAGACAATTACCCCAAATTTGGTCACAATCGGCGTTGCGGACAGTTTCCAGACAATGACCTATATTTAAATCAAAGATCTTATTCAAATGCGGTAAGTGGACTTTTTAAGACGCGTATTCCTTAAAACGCTGCCGTTTGAAAAAAAAACTTTCCGCAAAGGTATGTATGTATGCTGCTACTTTCCTTAGACAAAATAAAGTATTTTGACTTACTTCTTCTTTAAATGGATAATACATTCTTCTATTAATACCTGTAAAGGACATTATCTAAAATTTTGTAATCACAATTTTTGCCAGTAAATCTAAAAAAACACAAAAAATATGCCTGCTGACATTTTTGACAATCAATTTTAAGAGGTATTTTTGAATGTATAGATATTGACACACTTTGATTTTATTATTTAGACCATCGCCTTCTAGAGTGCTTCTAGATGTAAAAATTTTGTACTAACAAAAATAGTACAGTCATAACATGCTATATAATACGACAATCATCACCTGGCAAGCATCAGCCCTGCACATCATCACCCTGAATATTTTTGAAAGTTTATGTGGATATCCCATTTCAAGTGTTTATGAAGGTCTACTTCAAGATACTTCGCACAACTCCTATAAGGGATAATTTGGTTATCAATTAGTATGTCTGGGAGTACCTACTGTTCTACGCGGGCCCTTGGTAAACCAGACGACTTCACATTTTTCTGTTGATAGGTTTAAGTTGTACTTTTTTAGCCAGATTTTATTCGTATAAAGCTGAATTTAATTTATGTGAAATTGTGTAAATATTGTTTATATATATACCTTGGCATATAAGGACCAAGTCATCCGCATATCCCAGCAGTTGTACTTCGCAGGGGAGCGTTTTAAAGAGATCGGCAATATAAACGTTATAACAAGTTTCACCTACATAAAAAAATGTCATTTATAAAATACCTTGTATTTGAATGCAATAAGTTTTATATAGGTGAAACTTGTAGACCATTAGCCAAACGCATAAAAGAACACAGATCATACATTAAAAACTCAGAATTTCATAAATCAAAAATCTGCCAACACGCATTTGATAACAATCATAGAATAAACTGGGATGCTTTGAGCATTTTAGCAAAGGAAACTTGTTCTAAATAACGCAAAATCAAAGAAGGTGCGTATATATTATTAAATAAAGATAATTGTGTAGCATCAATTTCAGTTAATTTAAATAACACTTGGTCGCCTTTGCTTGATACTGAAGTATCTTCAGGAAGACTGAAAATTAACTAAGTATTCACCTTTTTGTAAAATAAACAATAAATTCACCAGAAACCAGTTATCTATGTCACTATGACACTATAACCAAACAAACATATTTTGACATTTAATGTCAAAGATTTTAGAATATCCTAAAATGAAAAAAAAAAAATTAAAACCTTAATAATAGTTAATTTTTATTTTTATTATTTTTATTCCTTTTATCTTGATAACGGTGGCAGATTTGCCACCGAAACGTCTATTTTTAATTATCTTTTTATTTCTTTAATTTTTTTGTTTTTTAGTACTTTTAATTTTATTTTTGGCGTGTACCCAAATAAATATAGCATCCATTAAATGAATCCGCCGAACAACAGAACATATATCTTCAATAATTTTTTAAAATTAATTTTGATCTAGCTACAGTTTGTTTGGCTATTATGTAGTTTTCCAAACTAGGAACATTTTTAAAGTTTTTTAGAGATTGCTTTCTGTTTCTAATAATATTAGTGCAGTCCTCATCCCACCAGGGATTGCCTACTTTCCGTGACTTGTTAAATATTTTTTTGGTAACTTTCTAGAAACCAGCGGCAACTCCGATCTGGACGAAATTTGGTATACGGGGTGTTTTTGGAGCACTGATCACGAATCTGAAATAATTATTTGGCGGAAACGTTGTTCTCGAGATATCCACTCATCAAAGTTGGTATTTGAACTAAGCTTATTTTCACTATATTCCTCCTCTTTGCAGGCAATTCTTGATTTAAAGCTAAAGTGTCACACAATATTTGATTTTCACCTTTTAAAACCCTGTTTTTCTACGTGTTTACATTATTTTTGCAATAAATTGCGTGGCTTTTCTTTGATAATGCGGCAACCATACATACACATAGAGCTTCATGGCACACTGGGATTGAAATGATTCAAAGTATAGCTATGCAATTTAATGCAAAATAATGTAAATACGTAAAAACGGGGTTTTAAGAGGTGAAAATCAAACATTTTGTGACACTTTAGCTTTAAATTAAGAATTGTGTTCAAAAAGAAGGGGGAATATAGTGAAAATAAGCTTAGTTCAAATTTGAACTTTGATGATGAATATCTCGAGAACGAAACGTTTCCGCCAAATAATTCTTTCAGATTCGTGATCAGCGCCCCAAAAACCCCACGTATACCAAATTTCGTCAAAATCGGAGTTGCCGCCGGTTTCTAGAAAATTACCTTTTTTGGTATTGTTTCTTCTGCAGCTAAATTGACTATTTTATTTAAATTTTCAAAGTTAAGGGGTTCATTTGAGAGAGATAATTCTACCAGCACCCTGTCATAGTAGAGGTTCCATTCCGCTTTCCGAAAGTTTCTTGTAACAAAGGGTTTTAGGATAAAATCATCAGAAAGAGGGTAAGTATTGTTATTAATATTTAGGATAGTGGGAAAATGGTCACTTCCTCCACTCAGGGAGAACGTACCAAGTGGCCGCTGTAGCCAGATTGCACTGAGAGAAATTTCTAGCAACCATAATTAAAGTTTTAATAATCATAACTAAATTATCTCAGTTAAATAGGGGAAAGATAAGATCAGTTAATGCCATAATTAAAGTTGACTTTCTACTTCCAAATTAGTTACTATAACTAAGTCGGCTTAATATCCGAAAAATATCTTATATGTTAGCGACCATTATTTGGCATTAGTAGTGTGGTTATTAAAGTCGTCTAGTTACCGCTGTTAGTCCATGACATTATGGTAATTAAGTCATTTACTTTTTACTGCTCAAGGGACTAAGTTGTGACTGATATTCAATCTTATTATCAGTATTACTATATCAATATTATGATCAATATTGTAATGTTAATGGGCTTAACTAAAGAGCTTTTGTATGGTTATAATTTTTCAGGACTTAGGGTAATACCTAAGCTTTAAATAAAGTAGCAAAAAATGTAGCTTGCTGGAATATACAGGGTGTCCGGAAAGGTGAGGTCAAAAATGATAGGGGTGGTAGAGTGAGCCAAAATAATGTTAGTACTTCATATAAAAGAAGTTCTATCGCGCTTCCTTAGGGAGTTATTGAGGTTTAAAATTAGAATATAAAAAATAGTATTTCATTAATAACTTTTGAACGGTTGCCACAATAATAATGATATTTAGGCATTTAAATTAACTCGTACCAATGCTTTTTTCCATAGGCAAATGATGCGCCGTAAGTCATAATTATACAGGGTGAGACGAATTTTTTCGTTTATTTAATGCATTTCTTACAGAGGTAAAAAAATTACATTTTGGTTTGACCGTATAGTTTCTTTATCATTTTTGTACAAAAAAGGTATACTTTTATTTAAATTGATACCTTGGACCGTTTTTCATATAAAATACTAAATCCAGACATACCTCCATTTGTATATGTAATAAAAATCAATTTTTGAGAAAATTATTAAAATATGGTAAAATTAAAAAAAAAAACAGTCTTTATTTGTGTTATAAAGTTTAAAAGGCCTTTAAACACCATTTTTAATTTTTTAAACCACATTTTAATATTTTCCTCAAAAAATGGATTTTTTGTTATATACAAAATAGAGGGTATGCATGTCTGGTTTTTAAAATGCGATTTTATGAAGAATGGTCCAAGATATCGATTTACATAAGGTATACCTTTTTTTGTACAAAAATGATGAAGGAATTAAACGGCCAAACCAAAATGTCAAATTTTCATCTCTATAAAATATGTATATAATAAACGAAAAAACACTGGTATGAGTTTATTTAAATGCCCAAATATAATTATTATTGGGGCAACCGTTTAAAAGTTATAAATGAAATACATTTTTTTATTCTACGTCAAAAACTCCCTAAGTAAGCGTGATAGAACTTTTTTTTATATGAAGTACTAACATTATTTTGGCTCACTCTATCACTTATACCATTTTGACCTTACCTTTCGGGACACCCTGTATAAGCCTTAGTTATTGTAGTATATGGGCTTGCTTTAGTTGCTTCAGCAAATAAGCTCTAGTTCCTGTAGCAAATCAAATTTATAAAATATATATGGTCAATGGAGTATATGGAGAAGTATTAGGAATTAAAATCTATAAATTTTTATGTATAGGTATGTATTACGAGATAAGTGTGATAAGTGGATGAGGTAGGTTTTTAGCTTATTATTTTTACCAACGCCATTTGACTGATAAACGAGTAAAAAATATTATTTTTAAAAACCAAATATTTTATTTCGTTTTCTATGTTTGTGGTTTGTTTTATAGCATTGTGCAGTTTAATAATGGCCTACAAACGTACTTTAACGGAATGGGGTTTTAATCAAAGTGCTATAAAAGCTTTTAAAACTAAGCATTAAAAAGGATTTGCAACTTCCTCAATAATAATGGTAATTATTTATTCTTTTATTTTTGAGATTAAAATTGGGTTACTGGGCGAACCATTTCCTCTTCCGTGGCTGGGCGAGGTAAAACCATCGTAAAGTTAATGTCAGAAATTAAAGTGGGTTCATTAAGTGTTGCTTGACAAAATTTGAGCAGTTTCTGAAATTTTATTATAAAATAGGCATTCTAAATAGCACATAAAAAGCGAAATATTCACGTTTTGCAAAAATATAACTGTTAAATAATTGCCATTTATGACTGAACATTTAAAATTTTAAAAACTTGTGTCCGCAAAACCTAATGAACCTACTTTAATTTCTGGACTTTCACTTTACATCGTCTTTACCATGGACTTACCCAGCCCAGCCACGGAACAGGAAAAGGTTTGCCCAGCACACAATTCACTTCGCGCTCCCGAAAGTTTGTTGATTCATAAATAAATAAAAAAAAAAGACATTTTCTTTCTTCCCCAGAAGGGTTTATGTCAGTAACTGCCTTTAGAACAAGTCAGTATTTTTTTAATCAAAAAATAAAAGAATAAATAATTACCAATATTAATTAAGAAGTTGAAAATATTTTTTAATGCTTACCTTTAAAAGCTTCTATAACACCTTGTTTAAAGCCCCATTCCTGTAAAGTACGTTTGTAGGCCATTATAAAACTGCATAACGCTAAAACAAACCAAAAACATAGAAAAACGAAATAAAATATTTGGTTTTTAAATAAATTAAGATTTTTACACACGCCATTTTGGAATCAGTCAAATGGCGTCCGTAAAAATAATACGCCAAGAAAAACCTACCCTACCCAAACCAGACGAAGCACAAAACTGAATTACCAACAAGAACGTTGCGCCTCTTTTGGAAGACTTTCCGTTGACGAGCGCTACCGAAGTATATCGATTTTTAACGATCCATATCTAGCTAAATGACTTTAGTTATGATTATTAAAGCCTCCACTTGTAATACCTGAATATCTAATAGTATTAGGAAGGTGTTTTTCTGCCTTTATTAATGGAAACTTTATTTGATGCATTTAATAAACACAAATAATAAACTTAATTCCCACAATTAAACCAACAAGTTAGTGTTATGCAGAAATCTATTAACAGTAATACCTTGATTTCAGAAAGACCACTTTAATAGTTCTCGAAGGATCAATCTAATATCATTATTAAAAAAATAGCTGTTACCTAAAAATAAAAGAATGGTTATTAACGAAGCAACTGAAAGGTAGTTTAATTAACTGTTTTCTTTCAGTGTGGTACTTACCATTGTAATATCGACTGCACTCGTGTTGTGATTAGGGAGCTGTAGGCGGGTTGCTGTCCCGTCATTCATAATTACAATATCATTTTTGAAAATAATATCATTAATTGCTCTACCTCCAGGGTTGATCGGGCTTTTATCCCATATAGAGTGGTGCGAGTTCAGATCACCCATAACAATTGAGCTATTTAGGTATACTGCTATAAATATTTTCTAACAGTTGAGGGATAATACTGAAATTAGAGTTACTATATATTTACTATATGAAATTTTGATATTTTTACTATTATAAATTGAACAGAATCATTTTTTTAAGTAAACCTTACGTTGTTTCTAATACAGGTAGCAAAAACTCCATACCCATCATCTCTGCCTTGCCTTATGATGTTGTAAGAATTAATGGAAAAATTATAATCAGGCTTAAGCCAGGTTTTATTCAACAGAATTACATCTGGATCATATTTTCTTATTAGAGCAGTTAGATTTGCTCTATTAGAGTTGACACTTTTTATGTTCCATTGGATAATCTTTGTTTTGTGGTTGTGTGCCATATTTGTAAAATGATATTGTATAGCATGTCCTATGTCCAGATGAAGAAAATTACAGCACTAAACTTACAGGCGAGTTATAAAAGTTATTCTGCGTAAAGCTGTCATGGTGGCTATAATTGTTTTTTCCCTCTCTCGAGTTTGGGAGATTTAAACATTCATTATGTGCTTCCCTGTCATAAGCCAGTTGGGTCATTATTTTTTAGCAGGTTCCTTTTGTGCTGTTTGTAGGTAAGTAGTTTCGGATCTAACAGTGAAATCATTGTAGCGTCTTTGTGAGGTAGTTATTACTTCTCTCAAATTATTTAACGGGTTTCCATTAGTATTTTGGAAGAAGCATTTCTATTTGGTAGCTCAGGAAAGTCTTGGGAGTTGTGGCTATAGCAATTTTGTTTAATAATGTTTTTGTTTGGAGTGTAGTTTTTTTGCATAATTTTTCGGTATAGTAGTAGGTTAAGTTATAATATGCCAGTTTTTTTTATGTCTAGTTGCCTTTTGTATTCTTGGCAAATTTTTGCTATAGATTTATGGTTATCTTTACAAAAATGACATTTTTGTGATACATGTGTAGTTATTAGGAGATTCATCATTATCATGCAGTTTTTCACCACAATTAAAACATTTAGGTTTAGGTTATAGTTGTTTCTCGTGTGCCCATAGAGAAGGCAGGAGAAACATTGAGTAACTGGTGGAATGTATATAGTGACAGGTAATGGGAGACCGAAAAATTCAATGAATTTAGGAAGGCATGTACCTTTGAAGGTAAAAAGACTGTTCCTGTAGCTACGTATTCAGGTTTATTTTCTGTTAAAACTTTACGGTTAAGTCTTTTCTCTCCAATGATTTCGACTGTAGATCTGCAGAACTCCGGAAATTTCGATATGTCTATGTCTAGATCTATGCATCTTACAATTTCCTTACAACTAATAAAGTTGTATGGAATAGAGATATTATACCCTTTATTTTTAGTACATTGTTATTAACAAAATCGTTAGCGTCTTGGCGATTCAAAAATTTGATTAATAACTTATTGGTACCTTTATTTTAAATTTTTTTCATATCTTTTAATTGTAAATTAAATATTTCCCTAGCTATTTTAGGGCTGCTAAAACGACCGGTATTCGAATTTGTTTTTCCGTTGATTCAATATATACGGTAAATGGCGCCTTATCTGTATAGGTATAATAAAAAACTTGTTTTGTATCATTTTTTTATCGCCATAATTTTTGGGTTACTGAGAATTACCCGAGGAATTAACTTTTTCTACGTTGACATTATTGACCCCTATAGTATCGGCAATATCCTCTAAGTTTGGGGGGTATTTGACCCCCCTCTCGGATCCATACATGCGGAAAAAATTAAAAAACTATGCAATAATTATGTTTTTTAAGCTCACAACAAAATCCTAATATGTGACTAAATAAATTTAAAGCTACTACAAGTGTAGTTACACAGGAGGTTTGGTTAGAAGCTTGAAAAACAGCCCCTTTAGCAAACGTTCACGATACCAAAGCTGCTGTCTCGACCGCAGTCTAACGAAAAGTGAGTGTGCCCCTGTCCCTTCAACTCTAATTCCTTCTTTTTTCTACAAAAAAGTATACTTTATTTAAATCGGGATCTTGTACCGTTCCGCATAAAATCGCATTTTAAATACAACAGACTAGCATTTCATATGTATTAATAAAAAATCCATGCGTTTAGAAATTAGGACGGTAGACGGCGTTACCCACTAAGCAGAAAGAAATTAAACAGTAAAAGCAAAATGTAAAATTTGTCAAAAATGCATACATGAAATGAAAAAAAAATCATATCACCCTGTATGATCCCGACTTACTGAACAGCCGTTTACCTCTGGAAAGAAGGAAAGAAGGTAATAGTATAAGGTAATTTAGTAGTAACAGTACAATAGTTTAAAAGTTATAATTGAAATATATATATTTTTTTAATTCGGACTTTGAAGGTTAATACATTTCCGACGAGGCGAGATGGAACTTTTTTTTCATAAGTTCTAAAATTATTTTGGCTCACTTTATCACCCCCATCATTAACAACCTCGACTTTCCGTGCACCCTGTATAGAGTAATTCTTAATTATCATATAACAAAATTAAAAGCTTATTCATAGGCTAGTTTAATGAAAAAAGCCGTACATTTATATAGGTCCGAAAATGCATTATTTTTCAAGGTACAGGGTGTTACATAAAAAAATATTTTTAAAGGCTTTAAAAATATGTGTTTATTTGCTAAATTGGTAAAAGTTATTGGGTATAATTTAATTTAGTGTATAATTTTGTAAAAACCTTTATGAGATACCTTGTATATTTTTTTAATTTCCACAAATTAATTTCAGAAAAAAAAACCAAATTAACTGTTATAAACTGTTTATTATTTGAAACGATACAAAATAATCATAAAATCTTAGTTTTGTTTGACACTTTTTTCGGTTCTTGTATATCCTTAATTGTCTTTTGTTCACCAGTTACAAATGACTCGCCAAGTTTTATGTGTTCTTTAATAAACATGGTTGCTCTTTTGAGGCAGTGAGCTTCATATCCATTTATTTTCGGCATGTGTGCAGATAAAATTCCATGGCGACCTAAAAGCAAAACAAATAGACTAATGCCCGCCACACACCCTCCGGAAGGCCTGTGCCCACGCACTTCATGATACAATGAAAACAAGGTAGCAGTTCCAACCCCTTGGCAGACAAACATCCTGTAATGGCCTAATGTTCCGAGGAATAAATAAGAGTTGTAAGGTTTTCAAATAGGCATGTCCTAAAAAGATTTTGTCCCAAAAACAATTTTTAAAAAACTAACCTCACAACAATAACTTTTGGGACACTCTGTATACATCACAATAATTTTAGGGCATGCCTATTTGAAAACCTCACAAATCTTATTTAACACTTTTTGGTCATATCTTGTTAAATAATAGAAATACTGGACGTTCTCGGACCACTGAGCCAACCCAATTTTTTTTTACCAAGGAGTTGGAACTGTCAAAACTGTCTGGCGACCAATTAATATATACTGTATCAGCTATCTTTAAAGGTATATAAGCCGGTAATAAAATAACAAAGCAAACACGACTAGTCATCCAATCCGAAATGTTTACTGCCGGCATTTGCGTTAGGCCATCTCCTTTCCACGCATTGCCTGTTTACGATTCTGAACTGGCTGACTCTGATAAAATTCAGCTTTTACAAAATAATAAAAGTTAGGTTTCAATTCATTAACCTTTGGTACCTGGTATGTACAGGGTGGCTCGAATTCGACGCTCATCATTGGGATTTCGGAAACCGTAAGAGATGCAGGATCGGTTAAATGGGGGCAAAGTTGCTCAATTTGATGCTCAATAAAATGCCGTTTTGCGTTTTAAAAATTCCGAGTACTTCCGAAGATATTCGAAAAAACCGGAATTTTTAATTTTGGTTTCTATTGTTTCCTGGCTATATTTGTTAAGATAACTCAAAATGAAAAACACGTTTTCATGGCCACTTTTTCTGCTCTATAATTCAGTGTGATTAAATATTAAATCTGACGTTTCGGCTTCTGGCGACCATCATCAACTTATTTTTCTTAAATACGGACCTGATATTTTTTCAATTTAATTAAATCCTTTCATCACTCTTAAAACACCATATATCGCCACTTTGATATTTGCTGACGTTTCGTACAGATAATTCCATCACCAGAATATTGCATATTTATTTAACCATAATACGGCCCTGAACTACATTTTTAGGTAAAAGGTAAAAAAGAATAAACTTATTACATATTCATAATGTTTTATTGCAACTCATTGATATCTAACAGCGGAAATTACTTTATTAACAGAAACTAACCAGCAGGTACGAATTCAAGGGAGAACTTCATTTAATGTATGGATTGGTATGTGGAGAAACAAAATTATTGGACCTTTCGTTTACGAAGGGACCTTAACTTCCGAACGATATCTAAATTTGATTAGGAATGATGTCTTAGACGCCCTAGATAATCAACCTTTGGCAGTATTTCAATAAAAAGGTGGCAGCAAGACGGAGCTCCTGCCCACAATGGAAGGGAAGTAGCTCAATTCCTTTACCATATATTTCCTAATAAATGGTTTTGCAAGATGAGAGAATATTTCCTTTGGGGATATCTTACGAACCGTTTATTTAAAAATGCACCTCACGACCTTTAAGTACGACGACAAAATTTGGTAAGGGAAGTTGCTGCCATTCCTGCGAGAACAATTAATCGAGCTGTATTAAAAATACAAAAGCAGAGCAAGATAATGCATTGAGGCGGAAGGTTATCTCTTTGAACTTACCTATAATAGTGATTAAATTATGTTTAAATTTAATATGGGCATCAAGATAGTATTACAAATTGTTTATGTAAGCTGATTTGTTGTCTACCTTTTTGTATCTTATGTCTAATATTCATGAAATTTTCGGTTAATAAAGTAATTTTCGCTGTTAGATATCAATGAGTTGCAATAAAAAAGATTACGAATATGTAATAAGTTTATTCTTTTTTTTACCTTCTTACCTAAAAATGTAGTTCAGGGCCGTATTATGGTAAAATAAATATGTAATATTCTGGTGATGGAATTTTCTGTACGAAACGTCGGCAAATATCAAAGTGGCGATATATAGTGTTTTAAGAGTGATGAAAGGATTTAATTAAATTGACAAAAATAACAGGTCCGTATTTAAAAAATTAGGTTGATGATGGTCGCCAGAAGCCGAAACGTCAGATTCAATATTTAATCACGCTGAATTATAGAGCAGAAAAAGTGGCCATGAAAACGTGTTTTCCATTTTGAGTTATCTTAACAAATATAGCCAGGAAACAATAGAAACCAAAATTGAAAATTCCGGTTTTTTCGAATCTCTTCAGAAGTACTCGGAATTTTTAAAACTGCAAAACGGACATTTTATTGAGCATTAAATTGCGCTAACTCTTGCCTCCATTTAACCGATCCTGTATCTCTTACGGTTTTCGAAATCCCAATGATGAGCGTCGAATTCGAGCCACCATGTACCTGTCAAAGCCACTATAAGTCAAACTTTATAGTCATAATATAAGCACAAATATTACGATTAAGTTGTCTAAAAGTTATATTAAAATGGGTTATTCGTTTTTTAAATTTTTTAAAGAAAAAATTATAAATATATTTTTTTAAAATCTAGAAACATATACAGTGTGTTCTATTTAAAATAATAAGGTTGACGACATCGTAAAATCGGTCAATTATTTTTGAGGAAAAGTTTATCTGCGAAAATCGCATCTTCATAACTTTACTAGCTTGTTACGGCCACTCTGAATTTCTGTATCTTACCTAATCTGACGATCGACGTCATGTATGGTAAAACTGACCAATGTGTCCTGTTTGTTTTATAAAAGCACAATCTACACAGTTAGTTTCTCCACTAAGGGCCTTAAGTTGCGTATTGACAAATCTGGAAATAGCCAGGGCTGGAGCCACACAAGCAGTACCGCCCTCCCCATACATTTTAATCACTTCATCTTCTGCAATCGCTATAGAGTCCTGAATTATCTTGTGGTGTTGCTAAATATTAGAATATTAAAAAAATTAGATATTTAAGCAGATGGAGGAGATAGATATAACATTTAGTGATTATATCAGTTTTTAAATTTTCTCTAGACTTTTAATGTCAGTAGGATCAACTTTCTATACCTAAAATTCACAATTTTGTACTAGAGGGGTCTAGTTTCAAAGTGAACAATCTCCAAAATTAGATTATTATGTTATATCGAATAAAAAATGAAAAAAAAACCTATAAATTAAATGTAATGCATTTTTCTGAAGTTTGAATACTCTGTTATTGATGTATTAATAACATAAAAAGTGATTTATATAAATTCAGCACCAAAAAGCAAAACTATTGGGACATTTATCTTAATAATATTGTATCCAAAAGTACAAATGGAGATTGTACACTTTCAAACTAGGCCCCTCACTATATGACCTTCTTTCTGTCTGTAAAAACTGGGTGTTTTATCATACAAGGGAAGAAAGTTATAGATTTTAGACACAGACAAAAAACCGACTTCTGATAGTCCTTCAGATTCCTTGATAATATACAGGGTGTTCCATTTAAAAAAAGGACTTCTTAGCATTTTTATTTCCAGAGGTAAAATCACGAATTTTAGGCGACCCTGTAAATTCAAAAGAAATTTCTTCATACGAAACCAATGCAGAGGACCTTGAGATGCTACACCCAGAATTTGAAGTTTTTACCAATGCATAGAGAAATTAAAGCAATTTAACAAGTCATATGTTTTTTAACAAAAAATGTGGAAGATAATTATTAGCTAGAAAACCGTTAGAGAAAGGCATAGGATAATGTAAGGAAAAAAGATTTAGAAAGTAATGGCGTATCCAAAAATACTAAAATATACACGAGGTTCCATTTGAAATACCAATTATGGTGCTAGTTTCTGGTATAAGCAGCAACGCTGCATGAATAAAAATATTTTAAGGTACTTGTGACGCAACTTTTTATAGCGTGATAATAAATAAACATTATGCTTGCTTGTGAACATAAAATTTATTTATTATCAATATGTGAATTGTTACATAGATGTTATTTTCGATCACTTACCGTTTAGCCGGAAATAATCTTAACATTCTTATTTTAACATCCGGTATATTTTTATTTATTCAAATAGAAAATCACCTTTCCAGTAAAATGACACTTTATTTGCTACTATGCGACATCTAATCTTTAAATATTTTTAATTTTCAGTCTAGAGAGCCATGAATGCGATAAAACGCAAAATTTTGGACCAAGTAGTCAGTATACAATAATGGCACTTCAAATCAAAAATTAAAAGTAATAGCAGCCAGCTAAAGACATCTTGTATTAAAGACATCACTTGAACCCCTTTCCCATTTAAACATTTGTTTTTGGGAGTTAGGGGATAACCCTGAAGGGAGTAAATTTTGATAGAAAAATGTGTACCCCAAAAATTAACTTGCCATGTTTCAGGATTTAAAAAAGAAAACGGGTTCAAATAACAAAAATAATGGGGTGGCTTTGTTTTAGTTAGAACGCACTATTTCATTTTTTACATTTTTACGTTAGGTCAGTTTTAAAAGTTAAATTATCCACTTTTATTACCGGATGCACTTTATCAGGTCTACTTTGGGAAACACAGGCTACAACGCAATTTTTTGAGGGACCACCAACTATGGGACATCTCACTTCTGAGGCATTCTGACCGCTAATGAGACTGATCAAGTAGTTTGCCCTCATGCAAGCAACTGATGATATTCCAATTATCTTTCTGGAATCATAGACGCCAGCTCGTTTGTATTCCTATAAAATAATATTTAACAATCAATTTTAATTTGGACAATTTTAGAGCAGCATTTTTCTTTTAATGAATTTATAGCTAAAAATTGGTTTCTATTTTCTTCAAATAAAAAACAGTTTAGTAAATCTTTAAACCACTGTGTAGTGTGTGACCGTAATCAAAACAAGTTTAATAATTTGTATACGAATGTTACCTCTGAAACAAGGGGTACAAAAGCTTCGACGGGTGGTTTGGCAATGCACAAAATAGTTTTTGGATTGAATTCTATACAGTGAAGAGCTGCGGTTCTAATATCGTCCAAATTTCTTTCGAAAATGTGTTTTGGACATTCGGCGGTTCTCCTTTACAACCTCCGAGGGTTATTACTATATCCGCATCCTAAAAAATATTTTCACCCTTATTTGTTGAGTTTAAACAAGCGGTTGAACAAGCTCAAGCTCACGATTAGGATTTCACCGGTATACAGGCTGTTACAAATTCAAGGGTCACCATTAGGATCTCGAAAACGGTAACAGATACAGGATTGGTTAAATTGAGGCAAAGTTGCGCATTTTTATGCTTAACAATATTCCGTTTAAAAAGAAAATAAAAATTTGCAGCCGTTCCTGAATTATCCGGAAAAAATGAAATATTGCGAAACAAATATTACTTTTCCTCAGTTTGTTTAAAGTATTTTAAAACAAAATACACATTATCAGTGCCACTTTTTTTGTTCTATAAAATTATCGCATTAAATTTAGGATCCGACGTTTTGTCTTTTTTAACTGTTGTTTTTTAATAGTCGAAACATTTAGTTTTAAACCTATTAAACTCGCATTTTAATTCTAAATCCAACAACATATCATTTTTTACATGTATGCGACGTTTTGAACCGAGAAAACATCATTTACTATTTTGCCATTGGATTTAAACAGCTCTGTATATCTCCGTTTTCGAGATTCCAATATTGCCCTCGAATTTGTAACACCTTGTATAGATATTTATAAATACTAGTATAGTTGGTCTAGGTATTTTTTAAGGCATGCATTATGGAATCGAAGTTTTTTTTTAACTAAAGCGACCCACAGGCAGTGTCAAAATTGTCACATTTAAGTGATCTTATTTCTGGTTGTAATTTGACAATATTGACATTTAAACAAAATATTATTTGGCTTTTCTATTCTGGAAAAAAGCCAAATAATATTTTGTTTAAAGGTAATCTCTCAGAAAACAAATAAAGCATACAATATTGACATTTGTGATACTAGCGGCTGAGACCGCCTAAATGAGCCTATTGTTAGAGTAACTTGAAGCGGTTTTTTACCGTTACTGCATGTTTTTAAAACGGACAATCCACAATACGATTTTACTTTGGTTCTTGTATCTATATAGCTTAAATCTTCTGCCACGACACAAACCGAGTTATTTTTATCGTAAAGTCTTAATTCGGAAATAAGTCTACTTTGCTTCAATAGAAGAGCTGCATTCCTTCCAACCTTGTTAGCTGCATCTAAAAATAATTAATTATTTAAAAAATTATCTTCTATCATTTTAATAATTTGAGAATATTGTAGGTAAGCAAAAATACAGGGTGGCTGCAGAGGTATCCGAGAAACTTCGAATATACATTTAACAATAAAAATTAGGAAAAAAGCGTTTTATGAACATATGTCCTAAACGTCTTAGTTTTTAAAGTACAGGGTGTTAAAAGTTTTAAAAAATACTGTTTTTTTTTAATAACTTTTATACCAATTTAGATATTTTTAAAACATTTGGGGGAAGCCTTCTATGTACCAACAGACATTTTTGTCATACAAGAAAAATATTAATTTATACCATTATCGTCCATAAGAGGTTTGGTAAATATTTTTAATATAAAAATGGTACGCCACTGCATTATTCTTAAATATATATTTGAAATACCCATTAGGTTTGGAATAAATTTGATCTCTTGACTTTTTTTTATTAGATGCTCGGTTTTCGCTACAATAAATAAAAACTATTTCTTGTCATGCTCATTTCATATCCAAAATATTAAATTCTACAGTAAAAAATCATCTTTGTTATTTATTCTTTAATTAGATAGGATTTGACCATTCCGAAAAATGTTTTTATTTATTTACGCGAAAACCGTGCATCAAAAAATCAAATTTCTGTCAAACTAAATGGGAATTTAAAAATATTTTTATTTAAGAAAACCGCAGTGGCGTATCACTTTTTCTTTAAAAACTATTTACCTTAAACCCCTCGTGAACGACACAAGTAAACATTATTTTTCTTACATGCCAAAAAATGTCTTTTGGTACATATGTAGCCCATTTTTTTAAAATATTTAAATTGGTATTAAAGTTACTATAAGTAGGGATAGATAGCCGATTGACGGGCCTCCGTCCCCGGGGGAGCTTATTATCTCAAAATCTCTGACGTCATTCGAAATTTAGGAATCTTGCGCAACGCGTTATTTAGGGCGTGGCTCCTACTTTCTGTCAAACCATAAATGTCATCTGTCAAATGTCACCTGTCACCTGTCATATGTCAAAAATCACGTGACTTAGAAAATGGCCGCCATGCGTAGGATACTTGCGCTATGGTCATAAATTGATGTGCGCAAACGCGAAAATTTTAGGTCGCACCGTTCGGGCGCTATCGACTAAAATCGTAATTTAACCCTGATGATGAGTCATCGGAACATGGTTTAAATTTTTTAAATATAGTATTACGTCATACCTATCGAATAGCGAAAACCGCATGACGCCATCTTTAGCCATAAGGGCGCTACAGCTGTTTAAAATATGACGAGAGACATCAATGAGCGATTAGGATGGTAACCCCATGGCAAAATCAATCATAGCGGCCTTATTATTAAACTTAGAATAATGAAACATGAACAAAGAATAGTTGCTAACGACAAATAATTTTAAGGTCAAACTTGTCACATGATAAGCCTAAAATTCTAAGAATTACGGCCCCCAGCACTCACGCCCTCCGCTTAAGCCATCGGTTTAAGCGGAAGGCGTAACAAAACTCATGCGTTAAAAACATGGCTGCCGTCATTGCAGACACGTGGTTTATTAAATATATAGACAAAATGGTGAAGGTGAAAAATTATTAGGGCCTTAACAGTTTTTAACGTATATTTCGGTTTCTAGTGGACCGATTTTAGTTGTTCTTTTTGCTAATAATTTAATTTTTATAAATCTACAAATATTAATACTAAAATTTTTAAAAATTATGTTATTTGAGTGTAAATAGGGCCTTAACAGTTTTTAACGTATATTTTGGTTTCTAGTGGACCGATTTTAGTTGTTCTTTTTGCTAATAATTTAATTTTTTATAAATCTACAAATATTAATACTTAAATTTTTAATAATTTTGTTATTTGAGTGTAAATAGGGCCTTAACCGTTTTTGACGTATATCTTGGCTTCTAGTGGTTTGATTTTAGTCATTCTTTTTTTAAACAATTATTTTTAATAAATATATAGTAACACTAATTTTTAAATAAATATGTTATTTGAGAGTAAATAGGGCCTAAATAGATAACCTTAAAGTTCTTACACAGCCGTTGTTATGATTGACAGACAAGTTATTAAAAAAAATCAACAAATTCGAGGAAACATATTTCAATATAATTTGTAAGAGTATCAGCCCTAATTTTTAAATAATTAGCCGAGCGCTAAAAGAAGAGTATACGAATGTCAGAATTAAAAAATAAATATTTTGGTTTTAGTACATACGATATTTACGATTTTTGTTTAAAAGCGAGATTAGGACCTAAGAAACATATTTAAATATAATTTGTAAGGGTATCAACCCTTATTTCGAAAATATTAGCCAAGCGCTAAATTTACGTGAGTCAAATTTAAAAATTAAATATTTCGGTAAAGGGTAAGAACGCGAGGCGGGTTCATCTGTCATTCGAAAAATCTGACGTCATATTTAGGAATCTTGCGCAACGCATTATTTAGGGCGTGGTCGCCTGTCATCTGTCAAATATCACGTGACTTAGAAAATGACTGTTCGAAAAGAAGAAGAATCACAACATAACCCTACTTTTAAAGAAGAGGGGCGCTAGCAACATTTGGCGTTAGTTGCCTTTGGCATTAGCAACTTCTGGCGTTTAGGGCTCCTTGAGCCTGACGCTTAGGGTTCCCGGACCAACGCTTAGGGCTCCGGGCCCTACGCCCCCCGCCTAAGCCCTGGGGCCCCACACAAAGACGGCACAATTACTGCTTTTTAAATAAGAACACTGTTATTTGCCGTCTTTTAAATTATATCGCTGTTATTTTATTAATAAACAGTGTATTACAGTATAATTATTTAAAAGACGGCAAATAACAGTGTTCTTATTTAAAAAGCAGTAATTGTGCCGTCTTTTAAATTATATTGCTGTTATTTTAATAATAAACAGTTTATTACAGAATAATTATTTAAAAGACTGCAAATAACGGTGTTCTTATTTAAAAAGCAGTAATTGTGCCGTCTTTTAAATAATTATACTGTAATACACTGTTTATTAATAAAATAACAGCGATATAATTTAAAAGACGGCAAATAACAGTGATTTTATTTAAAAAGCAGTAATTTTGCGTTTTTTTAAATAAAATTTATGTTATTTACTGATCAGCTCTTTTCAACGGCTTAAAATCCTTAAAAGGTTCTAATCTTTGTTGGTTTCGTTAGTTGTGTAGTAGCTTTGCCAAGATGAGTATCGTCTCTGAAGACTTTCAAAAGCTATATAAGAATTCTAAAGTTCCCGATGAAGTCCTTCACTCCTATATCTCTTTGTTTAATAAAAACATTTCATGGAACTGGGATTATGAGATTAGAACTGAAATATCGAATAAATAGTATCCTTATTTTTCTCCTGCTATTTACCTGTACCTTATCAAAAAGGCACATTATGGTATGCCATGGGTAAAGGAGGTGCTATCAGAATATTTTTCATCAGAAGATCGACGGACGAGACGATTTCCACTTCACAAATGAATAGATATAAAACAGCCCCTAGCCTGTGAGCTATTTCACGAACTACAATTGGTGTTTGCTATTTATCTAGCAGTGACGATTAAAGATGTAAAACGTAGAAAAAAACCTCTCAAGATCGGTGTTCATCCTGAGTTTAAGAAACTAAAGAATTATTTATCCTTTAGAGGTATAGACTATGAAGATCTTTCCCCGTATATGTTGCTACAAGTTCCTGGTTTCCGTAGAAGAAAAGTGTACAATCATTAGAAAATACAATGTCGCTTTGTAATCACTATAATCTTAAAATTTTTGGTAAATAGTAATCAAACTTGATAAACATGTTACGTATGTACTCTGTATATATTTTTTATTAAGTACAATATGTATCTTTATGTTTCATATGTAGCTGTTTTTGTTTTAAGATAACCCTTTATATATGAAATATATAATTTTTGCCACAATATTTGACCTAATAATTTGTGTTATTCGGAAGATGAACGCGGTTTTTCTTAAATACGGCACCGTTTTTCTAAAATACAGCACTGTTTTTCTAAATACGGCACTGTTTTTCTAAAATACGGCACTGTTTTTCTAAAATACAGCACTGTTTTTCTAAAATACAGCACTGTTTTTCTAAAATACGGCACTGTTTTTCTAAAATACAGCACTGTTTTTCCAAAATACGGCACTGTTTTTCTAAATACGGTACTGTTTTTCTAAAATACGGCACTGTTTTTCTATGTGTGGGGCCCCAGGGCTTAGGCGGGGGCGTAGGGCCCGGAGCCCTAAGCGTTGGTCCGGGAACCCTAAGCGTCAGGCTCAAGGAGCCCTAAACGCCAGAAGTTGCTAATGCCAAAGGCAACTAACGCCAAATGTTGCTAGCGCCCCTCTTCTTTAAAAGTAGGGTTATGTTGTGATTCTTCTTCTTTTCGAACAGTCATTTTCTAAGTCACGTGATATTTGACAGATGACAGGCGACCACGCCCTAAATAATGCGTTGCGCAAGATTCCTAAATATGACGTCAGATTTTTCGAATGACAGATGAACCCGCCTAGCGTTCTTACCCTATACCGAAATATTTAATTTTTAAATTTGACTCGCCTAAATTTAGCGCTTGGCTAATATTTTCGAAATAAGGGTTGATACCCTTACAAATTATATTTAAATATGTTTCTTGAGGTCCTAATCTCGCTTTTAAACAAAAATCGTAAATATCGTATGTACTAAAACCAAAATATTTATTTTTTAATTCTGACATTCGTATACTCTTCTTTTAGCGCTCGGCTAATTATTTAAAAATTAGGGCTGATACTCTTACAAATTATATTGAAATATGTTTTCTCGAATTTGTTGATTTTTTTAATAACTTGTCTGTCAATCATAACAACGGCTGTGTAAGAACTTTGAGGTTATCTATTTAGGCCATATTTACTCTCAAATAACATATTTATTTAAAAATTAGTGTTACTATATATTTATTAAAAATAATTGTTTAAAAAAGAATGACTAAAATCAAAACCACTAGAAGCCAAGATATACGTCAAAAACGGTTAAGGCCCTATTTACACTCAAATAACATAATTATTAAAAATTTTAGTATTAATATTTGTAGATTTATAAAAATTAAATTATTAGCAAAAAGAACAACTAAAATCGGTCCACTAGAAACCAAAATATACGTTAAAAACTGTTAAGGCCCTATTTACACTCAAATAACATAATTTTTAAAAATTTTAGTATTAATATTTGTAGATTTATAAAAATTAAATTATTAGCAAAAGAACAACTAAAATCGGTCCACTAGAAACCGAAATATACGTTAAAAACTGTTAAGGCCCTAATAATTTTTCACCTTCACCATTTTGTCTATATATTTAATAAACCACGTGTCTGCAATGACGGCAGCCATGTTTTTAACGCATGAGTTTTGTTACGCCTTCCGCTTAAACCGATGGCTTAAGCGGAGGGCGCGGGGTGCTGGGGGCCGTAATTCTTAGAATTTTAGGCTTATCATGTGACAAGTTTGACCTTAAAATTATTTGTCGTTAGCAACTATTCTTTGTTCAAGTTTCATTATTCTAAGTTTAATAATAAGGCCGCTATGATTGATTTTGCCATGGGGTTACCATCCTAATCGCTCATTGATGTCTCTCGTCATATTTTAAACAGCTGTAGCGCCCTTATGGCTAAAGATGGCGTCATGCGGTTTTCGCTATTCGATAGGTATGACGTAATACTATATTTAAAAAATTTAAACCATGTTCCGATGACTCATCATCAGGGTTAAATTACGATTTTAGTCGATAGCACCCGAACGGTGCGACCTAAAATTTTCGCGTTTGCGCACATCAATTTATGACCATAGCGCAAGTATCCTACGCATGGCGGCCATTTTCTAAGTCACGTGATTTTTGACATATGACAGGTGACAGGTGACATTTGACAGATGACATTTATGGTTTGACAGAAAGTAGGAGCCACGCCCTAAACAACGCGTTGCGCAAGATTCCTAAATACTTCAGCTGAGCCTGGCACGGATCAGCGCGCTATAGTGGGGCCCGCGACCTGCGCGCTATAGTGGGGCCCTTACTACTACTATAAAAAAAAAATATTCTTTTAAAATTTTTAACACCCT
>JACEGR010009062.1:0-30302 GCA_014170235.1 Listronotus bonariensis
ATAGTGATAACAGTTAGATACGATTTACGAATCACAGAAACAGGTTAGATACGATTTTTGTGGTCATTTTGCGGAATTTAAGTTGAAAAACCCCTAAAGCTATAGCTGTTAGACTACAGTAAAAAGCACCGGAACCGATAATTTGGATGGGTATGCAAAAACGTCATATATTGGGGGTTATGGTCAGTTAAATCTTTTTTTTAATTTCCTAATAAAACAAACTAAAAAGATTTAACTAACCAGAACTAACCATGACCCCTAATGTGACAGTTTTGCATGACCGCTTGTGGCGCATGAGGTTCTATTAATTTTATACTCGTTCACCAGTGTGTCAAAAAATCTTATCTAACCTGAATTACTTTGTTTCTATGATTTTCACACTCATTCACCATTTTGTCAAAAATGGATCTATTAGTTTCGTTAGTTTATCGTGTCGGTCGGTTCGATGATTTCAATTTGTTTCATGTTTACGTAAGTTGGCAACATATGAAAAACTTTTTATTAAATCCATTCTAAAATGTAATTATTTTTAAAAAGTTCTGCATGGTCCAAAACCTAACAGGCAATTATCAGATCTCAAATTGTATTAGTCATCTACGAGGTTTAACCAAAATGTTATTTTTGCTCAAAAGTAAGGTACGCACTTTCCCCGAAAATATAGGAGCAGTCAGTGATAAGCTTCGTGAATACATCGGCATTTTATTTTAGGAAAAGAGATACCAATGTAAATGCATTCAAAACATATTGAAGAATTACTGTATAATACAAATTTTATTTATTGCATTTATTCCTTTCTTTATTAGATGTACAAAGTAAAAACTTTGTTAACCAGTGGTATTAGTTTCTATATCATGATAAAAAGAACACACAATTAAAAATAAAAAAAAACTGGTAATATAGTATTAGAAATAGAAACAGCTTCCGCTACTGACCATGCAGAGCCACAGAAAAAGAATAACTTTTAAAAAGAACAGTTAATGATAAGGTTGATAAAGTGAGCCAAAATAATGTTAGTACTTCATTTAAACGAAAAGTTCTAACGTACTTAGTTAAGAAGATAAAAAAGATTAATTCAATTATAACTTTTGAACTGTTGCCACAGTACCAATGATATTTGGGCTACTAAATAATCTTATTATAAAGCTTCTTTCAATAGGTAAACGGCTATTCAGTAAGTTGAAATTATACAGGTTGCGACGATTTTTTCATTTGTCTTCATTTTTAACACTGGTGACAAATTCGACATTTTGCTTTGACCGCCTAATTCCTTCATCATTTTTGTTCAAAAAAGTATTTGTTATTTAAATTGATATCTTGGACGATTTTTCATAAAATCGCATTTTAAGTCCATTTTTTTATGAAATTATTAAAATGTGGTAAAATTATTAAAAACGGTGTCTGTGAGCCCCATTAACTTTATAATAAAGTTAAAAACTGGTTTTAGGAATTTCACCATATTTTAAAAATTTTCTGAAAAAAAAAATGGATTTTTATTACTTACAAAATGCTGGTATATCTGAACTTAAAATGCGATTTTATGAATATTGGTTCAAGATATCAATCTAAATAAAGTATACCTTTTTTGTACAAAAATGATGAAGGATATAAGCGGTCAAAGCAAAATGTCAAATTTATCACCAGTGTTAAAAATGCGTACCTTAAATGAAAAAATCGTCGCACCCTGTATAGCACTATTCTGAGGTTATTTAGTAGCCCAAATATCATTGGTATTGTGACAACAGTTCAAAAGTTATGACTAAAATGGGTTTTTTAAGACCGGCTTTGAAGGTCAATATCTTCCTAACGAAGCTCGATAGAACTTTTTTATATGAAGTACTAACCTTATATGGCTCACTCTATCACCCCTTTTATTTTTGACCTCACCTTTCCGGACACCCTGTATTTATATTTGTATATTATTAGTTAATATTCTTAAAAATATATTTAAAAGAAAACTTACTTTCCCCTTGACTAAGCATACTACACAATGTAGTGTTCCTTTTTTAACCAAGGCAATTTCTTTTCTTGCTTCTTCCAACTCTTTTTCTAGTGCAAAATTTTTAGCTCTTTCAGCTTCTAATTTTTCCTAAAATTTAACGAATATATAATACCAATAAAAGATTATTTTTATTTGTAAGAGTTTTTTATGAACTGTATATGGGTTTTAACATATCACACACTTGTTTTTATACTTACTTGACACTGTGCCAAACTAATCACCTCCTCAAAAGCCTCCTGACGTTTCTTCCTGTTTTGCTCCACTTTTCTTTAGTTATCTCTTTTTGCAGTTTCTATCACATCATCAAAAAGTTCTTATCATTCTCTTTTATTTTTACTTCTTCTGTAAAAGATATTTAATATAAAGTAAAAACCCATCACATTTGTTGGATTTAACAATGCAATCTTGCTACATACGATGTTACAAAAAAAATAAGGCAACAAGGTTTAGGTTATTCACAACATTTACAATCGTTCTTTAAAAGATACAGTAACCCTAGCCTTACTGTAACTATTATTTTAGAGGGGTAGTTCCAAAGGGTAAAACCTCCAATAACTCATTTTATTTAAAAAAAACATTTTTCCTTAAGTTTACTCTGTTATGGATGTAGTAATGCCTTAAAAAAATATTGAATTATATTTAGTGCTGAAAAATACAAGTATTGGGATATTTATCTCATTTTTGTATTAAAAAGGATAGATAAAAGTTATATACTCTAAAACTTGCCCCTCATTTTATTACAATAACACCTAAACCGCCAAAAAAATCGGTTATCTGCAAAGTCGGTTTACTGACGATAGTTGAACGTGACAACGTCGAAATAATCATTACCTTTATCGCCGCAATTATCCTTGCTATAAAGTTTATAATAAACAATTGACACCACATTTACTTTTTAATTAGCAAAAGTAGTCCCAATCTTCAAAAACGGTGATCATAAGCTTGCAAAAACTACAGACAAGTGTCAGTGTTGCCATCGGGTTCTAAGGTATTCGAGAGAGCAATATACACAAGAATAATGAACTTTCTGCACCTACACAAGATTTTGAAAGATACCCACCATGGATTTGTACCAAATAGCTCTACACAACATGCCATTTTTAAGACTATTAGTTACCTAACAGGAAAAGTGGATAATAATGACAAGGTTGCTGGTCTATATTTTGATCTATCAAAAGCATTTGACACTATTAACCATCAGTTATTGATAGATAAACTGGAGGGTTATGGACTGAGGGTGCTTGTGCTTTATTGCTGAAATCATACTTAACAGAAAGAAAGCAGTCTGTATGTGTCTCAAGTAATGGGAAGCAGTGGTTCTCAGGGACTACTGAGTTGAAGCAGGGTGTTCCTCAAGGCTCAATACTGGGTCCAATTTTGTTTCTGCTTTATGCGAACAGCCTCTCGGAGGGGTTTACCTCGGGTCATGTGTGTCAGTATGCTGATGATACATCGGTTATATTGGCTAGTGGGTGTTTGGGGACCCTCTCTGGGGAGTGTTCGGGTGCAGCAGAGCAAATGCGAGCTTGGTGCCAAAACAACTACCTAAAATTAAACGCTGATAAGACTGGACTTATTACATTTGAAAAATCCTTAGCACGAAGCCACTCTCTTTATGCTAAGATGAATGGTAAATCCATCCCAGTAGTCAACAACATAAAATTTCTAGGAGTTATAATAGACTCAAACCTAAGTTGGAAAGATCATATTCACTCACTGCAGTCTAAACTGAACCGTACATGTGCATTGTTGCGGAGATTGAGAGATGCACTTTTTGTAGACAGTATACGTAGTTTCTATTTTGCTTGTGTTCAGTCTCTTATAAGTTATGGGATTCTGTTTTGGGGATCTTCTACTCATGCAATTAATATCTTTAGAACCCAAAAGCGTATTATCAGATGCATACTTAAAGTGCATCCTCGAGCTTCTTGTAAACCCTATTTTAATAGCCTAGGCTTTTTAACTGTCCCTAGTCTATATTTCTTGGCCTTAGTAATGTTTGTGAAGAAAAATCCCCATTTATTCACTGTAAACTCCGATTTTTATTCCAACTCAATGACAATTGTCACCAGAGGCAGGAGTGATCTTAGTATTCCTTCTCATAATTCAACGTTCTTTGAGAGAGGACCTTATTACCGTGCTGTCAAGGCTTATAAATCCTTGCCACCTACTTTGTGTGAAATAGAGAACAAGGATAAATTTCGAAGGGCTGTAATACAGTTCTTGCAGGATAAGTGTTTTTACTCTTTTAATTTTCATTATTGATCATAGACTGTTAAAGTGTTACTACATATTTTAATTGTGATGTCTGTTAATGATTTTATTACCACCTGTATTTTTTGTATCATTTTAACTATTTAACGAAATTTCTTAATTATTGATCATAATCTGTTCAACTATTACTAAATATTTTAATTGTGATGTCTGTTAATGATTTTATCACCACCTTTATTTTTGTTTTATTTTAATTATTTTTAACAAATCAAATGATTTTAAATGAATGTAAATTTAAACTATTTTTTTATTTATTCTGTAGTGACGTTTCTTTGTCGTTGTAACAATGATTTGTGGAAATAAAGGATATTATTATTATAATGCACGCTCACTCAAGTAGGAGAGAAAGAGATGTCGAACGACACGGAGATTGTGCCTCTTTGTCACTCGTTCCGCGCCCTCGCTTGCACTTCAAGCCTTAAATGGTAACTGCACATGAGTCATGTTTTTGGTGCGTGCAGCCGGGTCCATCAAATTATAAGAAATTGTCACGTCAAAAATGTGTAAATCAAAAAAATTACATGACCCCCTAGAACTAGTCTTTGTCACTACAAAATATTAACTACTAACCCTTAATTTCAGTCTCCTTATTTGTGTCTAAAAACTGATCGAGACTCATGGTCTTCCCTTTTTTTTCTTGCCTTGAGCTTGCTCTGGCTCAGTTCTTATTACCCCATATTTTTTCTGCTGCTCAAAGTCGAGTTTAGACTGCAAAATAGCACTTTGCATCTAAAATCAAATACTTGGAATAAGAATAATAATATTTAAAAACCCCTGCAGTAATGTACCTGTTGTTCGAACTCCTCATTTACAAACTTAGCATCTTTTTTTTGCCATTCTTCCCAATCTTTATCATGCTCTTCTCTTTGTTTTTGTTTGGGTTTCTTTGTGGAAGTGTTTTTGAATTTCTAAAAGTTTCAAAATTACTGTAAATAAATGTCTACTAAAAATTATAATTTGAAGCTGGTATTTCACTCCAAAGAAGTGATTTAACATATGTACTTAGAACTATCTGCAACTCAAATTAAAAAAACACAATGTTAGAACATGGTTAATCAGCTGATAAATATGGGTATCTCGATCTAAAATGCGAAAAATATTTACAGGAATCATATGTTTTTTTGTTTGTGTATTGGCTAGAAACCACCACTTCAAGGCATCAAATTTCTGAAGGAATATTAGGCATCATTGTCTAACAATCTACATGAAACAAAGAATGTTTAACAGTTAACATTTCAACTAATTTTATAGAGAGCCACAAAACTTAAGTTCTTAGTTATTTAGACTTAAGCTATAGACACAACAAAAACATTGTACATGATTTTTATTTTTATTTTGCCACCCACTTTTAACTATATACTTACAAGAATGATAAAAGGATAGAAAAAAACATCTTGTAGTTTCAGTTTCATACTACAAGAAAATGAAGGGTAAACTTTTTTAATGGAACACCCTGTATATTATGTCACCATGAAAAGGTCTTTTAAAAAGCTTTCCAAATATACAAAGTTTGATATATCCATCTTTAATAGTTTTTGAAATATAACAACTTAAATCTAAAAAATAGTAGATATAATTTTTATTACACCTACCTACGGCACCAAGATTTAAATGGCCATATTCCGAAATTATTAAAGATAAATATATTAAATGTGGTATTTTCGTAAAGCTCTTTAAAATATTTTTTTAAGGGTGACATAAATATATAGGGTGTCACATTAAAAATAAGTTCACCTCACCATTTTTCTTGAGTTTTTGATGTTCATTTGTTCCTTTTTTTATGCTCAAAAGATAATAGATAAAAAAAAGTATGAAACTTTAATATAGGACGTCTTTTTCTATTCTTTTTAGTTATAGTTAAAAATAGGTGACAAAATGAAAACCCTGTACATCTAACTTCATTGCAGAATTTTTAATGGAATCCATGATGACAACTACTAAGTAGTTGTCATCATGTAAGTCTTACTAAAACACTTAACACAACACAATTTGTAGACTAACTAGTCTTTTTTGCATTCATCCCATAAATTACAAAACATGATTTTAACCGCAAAACAGTAAGCAAAACATGACTAAAAAATGTCATAGGGTTGCAAAACGGTTCAAGAAGTTTTCAATGAGGGCGCTAAATTGCAATTGCAATGATGCCAAGTCGCTTAATTTTAATTGCTAATTTGATTTTTTAAAATTGGTTTCCACCTTTGTAGATCATAAGAATGTGTCATGATTAAAATGTTATACGGGGAAGTGCATCGCCAGACTGGCCATCATAGGAAACCAATGTAAAATTTTATATCTTCAAATATTGGTTCCCCTATTGATTTTACAACAAAATTGTAAAAGACTATTTTGAAGACTTTGATAAGATAAGCCCATACTATAAATTTCGTTATATTCTAAAAAGCCAATTAAAAGTTATTACTATTTGTAAAAGTTTGCATACCTGATTGATTGACTGACATATCTTAATGAATCCACCAGTAATAAATAAAATATCTTGTCAATTTTTTAATTTATGTTTAACTTTCTTTAACTTATTCGTTATTATTTAGTTATGACTGGTGGATTCATTGTGGCATGTATCAGGTACACAAAGATTTTATAAATAGTTTTCTCTTTAAGCTTCTTTAAATTGGCTTATTAGAAAATAATGAAAATTTATTGTATGAGCTTATCAACGTCTCAAAATAGTCTAATACAATTTAAAATCAATAGGGGAGCCAATATTTGAAGGTATCAAAATTTACATGGGATTTCCTATGGCCAGTCCGGTATAGCCCCTCAAACAGTGTCTTTGAGATAAAATGCAGGTGCCAAATACCTACGGAAATATGTACTATTGACAAAGACCAAAGGAAATGCCGGAAATGCAAAAAGTCACCTAAGGTCATAATACTATAAAGGTTTAGTATTATAGTATAGCTTCAAGGATTGTGGTGAGAGAATTAAAGAAAAGGCATTTGTTTTATTTTAAAAATATAATCTTGCCTCATTGTTGTTTCCTTTTTACGAGTGGTAGTCCATGAACTGGTGGACGCCTCTTTTGCAGCACTGTTTGACTTCTTCGCCTGCTTGTCCGGTTTTTTCTTGGACTGACCGCTGCTAGGCCGAAAGTCGTCATCCTCGATTTTTAAACAGGCAAATCTGGATGGAACTGCAATATCCATTTTACCAAATATCAGAAGGTCTATATACTTAAAGAAATCGGCAACAAAATACTATTTACTTGTTTCTTCTTAAGGTATTTGCATTTGCAGAAAAAATAAAATGAAAATCACTGTCCACCTACTAACACCAAATTCGGTTTTGCGCAGGTTTGCAGGAATTCTTAGGCAACCCAAAATAAACCCAGCTGATTGCTTTTTACTTTTAGACTACGTTCGAGAATCACACAGAAAAATAAATACATACTTTAAACCGAGGGAAATCAACTGACACGGTTAGAGGACCACACAAAGTAAGATAAAGAAAGATTACTGCTAGTACCTATCTCTCTTACGCAAGCACGCTAATTACAGGGTAAAGCGGAAAGGCTCCTTCTAGTAAGTGTATGCTCTAAGGGGTTGCCTATAGCAATAAGCCAGAAAAATACAGAAAGAAGAAGTGCTCACGAACAAAGCGCCAAAATATAATTTACATCGGTTTGTTTACATGTGTTTTTCCAATTATTACGAAAACTCTTAGACTCTTATTATCTTTATAAAGATACAACAATTTGTTAGTTTTAAAAGATCAGGATATCACAATTTAGCATTTAAAATTTGTTAGTCCATACATATTTTATTTCTTTAAACACGGAAAACAAACGTACCATTTTCCAAAATTTTCTCTATTTAAATTATAATAAACTTTATAGATTTCCTACGGGTTTGGCAGTAGTGTAATACTTAGATTCTTGTATTTGTATTTTACAGTTAAAAAAGCAAAAAGAAAAATTTTAACCTTACATTTTTGGGTACTAGAGATCTTCAAGATAGAAGCAGTAGAATATGAAAGAAAAGGTTAAAAATGGACCAATGAATGACTCAAATTTAACCGAAGAGTCAGGAGATGAAGCGGTAATGTTCCTTAATAAGCTACTTATATAATAATGGGCATAACTGAAATAGAAAAAATAGATAAATAGAATTCTCTAGCCACTTTAATTCGTCAAGTTTTTTTATATCCTAATTTTGTTAGTTAGGCTGCATTCAAAGATAAATTTTCACAAAAACATTTTGTTTTATCTTTAGGATGAAACGTCAAGCATTGGTAGCACATCTACATCTAGAAGTGCTACCCCCACAAATAGAACACGTAAGGGAAGAGCTGGCAAAAAGAGGCTTAGTAACGTACCAAAAGTACTAAAACCCATTTACAAATATGTGTAAGTAAACAGTTATGTAATATAGATTGTAATGCCTTATACATAATATAAATTCCTTTTACAAATGCTTTGTAGATGTAGCATTAAAGAAGACCATGGTCAGCCTTTATTTGGGGCTCAATTTAATCATCATCTGAAAGAAGGGCAACCCATGATTTTCGCTGCTGTTGGTAGTAACAGAGTGACTGTGTATGAATGCCCTGAAGAAGGTGGTATTAAGTTGGTTCAGTGTTATGCTGACCCTGATGTAAGTCAAGTTTTAATGTATTAAAAGTAACAATTTGCTAACCTAATATTATAAGATCACTAAATTTAGAGGATAGTAGGGTTACGTCACACTGTATTAACTTAAAATTTTTGCATGTTTTATTTATATATATGGTAAAACACTGTCTAACAAATCAAATTTAAGTATGAGGAGTATTTGGAAAACTGGTGTTGCCAAGTTGATTATCTTATTAAGATACATCAACTTTGTGTCATTTGAAATTTGGGATGAGGTTAGGTGAATAGGTTAGTTTTAATTAGTTAACGCTTGTTTTAGTTACTTCTGCTAGGTTATGGTTAGTTTTGATAACTTCTGGTGAGGTTTTGTTAGTTCTATCTTAACATATCTTTTATTTGGTTTTAGGCCTAATATATCTGTATGGCAACACTGTATGAATTTTACGAATTTAAACTATTTTTTTTTAATGGAAAAAAAGAAAAACCTGCATTTTCTTTTTTTTTTGTCTATAAAATGTACTTTTGAGAGGACCTTTTTGTTTAATTTTGAAAAAAATGAAAATTGTGTTGTCCGTATAGTGTGACAGACCCGATAGTAGTGTAAATAAAATTGTGTAAAATAACTAAAATTATTTTTAGCTTGATGAAAATTTTTACACGTGTGTGTGGTCATATGATGAAGATTTAGGAAAACCTTTGTTAGCAGTTGCTGGTGCAAGAGGTAAGTAAAAATGTGCAAAACCATGATTTTCTTTAGTTGTATGAGTTGTTGAGTGTGTATTCAAGCTTTGAAAATGTAGATTTATAATTATATTTTAATATTTAGAACTAAATCACTCTATTACACTCTGTATAGTTTAGTTACATTTTAGGAGTTATAAGAATTTTAAATCCAGCCACAATGAGTTGTATACGACACTATATTGGACATGGACATGCCATCAATGAGCTTAAGTTTCATCCAAAGGACCCCAATTTGTTATTATCAGTATCCAAAGACCATTCTTTAAGGTAGAGGATAGTTTTAAAAATAATTTTAAAAATTAATTGAGCAATTATACTTGTTATTAAATTAGTATTTGAACAAAAAAAAACTGTTTATAATAGGTATATAGGGTAAGTCTTAACCTATATGCATAAATTTGTGAAGTTTTGCTATGGACAAACAATGGACCATATGAATAAAAAGAAGCAAATGCTATTGCTTTTAAGTAAAAGGTATTGATCATATTAAAGAAATAAAGAAGGATTTACTTTAAACATATGATCATTTGCTTACAAGTGCAGTATTTACTTATAGAAAATTGAAGCTACTGAATAGCATCAGCACTTTTCTATAAGAAAAAATAATAATTATGCATTTATTGTCATGGCTTCCAATAGATGAAACATTACAACGTCAACTTACAAGTTAATTTACCTTAAAAACTAAAAATAATAATAATAATAATAATATATATCTATATATGTGTATATAAAGCATTCATGCATCCCCACATTTATACAGCCTAGTTCACACTGACACTCATTCATACTTCTTCACATTTCCATAATATATATAAAAAAAAGATAAATTTCAATTTATAAATACAAAACTAGAACTAAATTAGGTAAAATACTTGCACTTGTAAGTAAATACTCATACGTTTAAAGTAAATCCTTCTTTATTTCTTTATTATAATCAATATCTTTTAGTTATAAGCAAAAGCATTTGCTTCCTTTTATTCATATAGCCCAGTGACTAATAATGAAAAAAAAGTTGAGGGTAAAATAACGCCTATTATGAAGACAAATAATAAATATTAATATATTTTTGTTTTAATAATAATTTAATATAGTTTTTAAACAGGTTTTTAAACTTAATCAGCTATTTTTTTCTTTATAAAAACAAAATCATTAAACAAGTCATAATGATAATGTTTGGTATTCCTAATAGTGTAGGGCTTACAGTGATTAAACCGTAACATTTCTGAAACAAAAAATAGGTTAGTATTTTTTTTATTATGAATCATTGTTTGTCCCTGGACTTGTACTTCTTTTGTTTAATTTTAAATAATAATAAATCTCCTCGGTTATGTTCCTTACTAAAAACATTTAACCAACTGTTTTTTTTTAGTTTTAGTCATTGTTTGTCCAGTAGCTTTCCAAGTTTATGCATATAGCTTAAAAATCACCAGGTATATTTGTAAAATATTCGACTAATGACAAAAAAACTTTTTTAGATTGTGGAATATTAAGAGTGATGTTTGCATTGCTATATTTGGTGGTGTAGAAGGTCATAGAGATGAAGTTTTGAGTGCCGTAAGTTTGATTTTAAATATAATTTTGTCCCAAATTGTATATATATATATATATTTTTTAGGATTTTGACTTACTAGGAAACAGAATAATGTCTTGTGGAATGGACCATTCCTTAAAATTGTGGCGGTTAGACCAAGACTACATGAGAGAAGCAATAAAACAGTCCTACAATTGGAACTCCAACAGAAACTCAAGGCCATTTGATACTCTTAAGGAACATTTTCCTGATTTTTCCACAAGGGACATACATAGGTTTGTAGTTTACAATTTTCTTAAATGAAATCTATTTTTAATTGACGGCAAAAAAGGGGAGGTTCTTAATTCGCCTGTATGGTTTTTTTGTGTGTATATGTTACGCAATTACTCTGGTGTTTGTGAACCGATTTTAAAAATTCGTTTTTTATTTGAAAGAGAAAACACTATGTCAGGATCGCGGATAAATTTATATTTTCCTTTTTTAGAAACTATGTAGATTGTGTCAAATGGTTTGGGGACTTTTTACTGAGCAAGTCATGTGAAAACTGCATTATTTGTTGGAAACCAGGACGACTTGAGGATGATCAACCTAAAAAAGGAGAAACGACTTCCACTATCATTCACAAGTTTGAGTACAAGGAATGTGAAATTTGGTTTGTTCGTTTTGCAATGGATTTTTGGCAAAAGGTGAAATATTATATTAAAAAGGCACTGGCTAAACGACCGCCGGCGGTTTTGCTCAATTATAAAAAGAACATCGCCGTCCGAGGGTTTTATCTATGAAAACCTCTACCGAACCGAAAATCTAATTTAATTTGTTATTACTGGCGGTTTTTCCTTATTTTATCGTCGCCTGGCGGTTTAAGTTTTAAGTGTTTTTTGGTGTTGTAAAATATTGGGTCCATGTGACGAAATAGTTTTGTAATGTGTCTTTTTTAACTATAGGCCCTTGATAAAGTAGCAATCTAGCCACATAACGTTGGGATAAATAAAATAGTGGTTTTATTTGCCTGTCCCCATACCGCCATACTACTCCAATTTGTTTCTCCAAAGGGTGCTATAAACTAAACTACAATGTTAAACAATAAAAACAACAAGAAACCTAAACGCTTAGGGCACAGCAAAATAAATAGTTATTAGGGTTAGGTTAACTTAAACTATTATTCGGCGATTTTATATCATAACCGCCGGACGCTGGCATCTACCGATAAAATGAGTAAAAACAAAATAATTTACTTTTTAGGCGGTTTTCATATACCTAAATACATAAAACCGCCGGACGACGGTTTTCTTCATATTATTGAGCAAAACCGTCGGCGGTCGTTTAGCCAGGGACATTAAAAAAAGGGGAGAAAACAGTGAAAAATAATTTTGAATATATTTTTTAGATATTAGCATTGGGTAATCAAACTGGTAAAGTGTTTGTATGGGACTTAGATGTAGCTGACCCGGCTCAAGCTAAATGTTACACTTTACAGCATCCCAGATGCACAACTGCGATAAGGCAAACAACTTTAAGCAGAAATGCTAATGTCCTTTTGTATGTGTGTGACGATGGCACTATCTGGAGATGGGACAAAATTGCTTAAAAAAGAAAGGGAAGAAAATTGCAGTACTTTTTTAAATTATGTTTACATTATTTTTATGTATTTTTTCTGTTTTACTGGAACTATTAGTGTAAGAAAATTATATGTATACCATGTATACTTTTTAAAATTTAATATACTTTTTTTTTTAATAACTAATAAATTAATGGAAAAATAAGCTATATTATTTTGAACTAATCACAACACATCACAGTCAACTAAGGCAAATTTATTTAGCTGAATATGTTTGTCCCAGTCATGACTATTCTTGACCCTTATAAAGGCGCATGCGCGGCCGGTAACTTTTATTTTTCAGGTGGAGCAAATTTTGTTGGTAACAAGTAAAGCCATTATATTACAAGGTAAAACTATTTTTTCGCTAAAAGTTAATACAAATACAGGGTTAGTTTTAAGTTGGTATTTTCCTTTTAACACTGTATAAAATGCAAGAAAATAAGAAGTTTTTTCTAATAAAATTATGTCCAAAAAAAACAATATATATCTTGTTTGAACGCCACTGGTAGTAATTTTTTACAAACTTTTACAGTAAAAATATATTGTATTGGTCAAAAGAAGTGAACCAAATTTCATGGGAATATCTGGAGTTGTAGGAAAGTTATGATACAAAAGACATTTTTATTAAAACTTTTAACACCCTGTATCTCAGAAAAAAATCATTTTCGGACATAATTTTATTTGAAATATGTTTTTATTTTCTTGCATTTTATACAGTGTTAAAAGAAAAATACCAACTTATACATCACCCTGTATTAACTGCAGTTCTATAACAAAAATAAAACTACAGATAAACTAGACTGGAGACTTCTTATGTAGCTCTAAAAACAAATAAAAAGCTTATAGCATTAATTTTAGTAACATTTCAATAACAATTTCACACTAATTAAACTAAAAAAATATCAACATCAAGTGTTGTCTTTTTCCTTCTTTGGTTCTGGTTCTGGCAGTTGCTTCCTAGTATCTTTAATTACATAAACTTTGGGTAAACTGGGTCCAGCAAAGGTTGCTTTTGTGGTACTTTTTTGATCTGGAATATACATTTCAAAGACCCTGAAGTATTTCAGTATATTTTCTAAAAAGAAAAGTTAATACTGTTTAGTACATATGATTATTTTGCTTCTATGATCCTACTTACTCACAGTATCTTCTGGTAAGTTATGTTCCTCAGCAATTTTAGCTGAGGTATACTTAATTGGTTCGGACTGGTGTTGAGATATAAACTTGAGGGCATTCCTTAATGTAGTTTTACCAAGTGGAATTTGGTCGGGTTCCTTGTGCCCAAATAAGAATGGCTCTGGCTGGCGCCTATCATGTGGTAATGGCCTTTCAGGGTTTGGTTTTTGTCTTACTTCAAGTGGAGCCTAAAAATATTTATTTATGCGCTCAGATCTTGGTTCGCTTATGGTGCGCTCAAATATCTTCACATGCAATTTAAATGCCATTCAAAATAATTAATTTAAAAAGCATGTAAAATATTTGACCATACCGTGAGGGAACTGAGACCTAGGCGCCTAGTGTGCATTGACCTTAATAAAAAAGCAGATGAACACTGTTTAAAATAAATAGATCAGTTACTTACATCATGAGACACAACAAACACATCTTTAAGGTGATTATCTAATTGTTCATGTTTTTTCAAACCTTCAGCAAAAACTTCAGGATGTTCTGAAATAATTGGGAAAATAACTAAATTTGCTACAAGGAGGAGGCATATTCAATGAATTTTAGGATAAATAAATATGACTTTAAAAATGCAAAAAAATATTTAGTAATATTAGAGCAGAACCTTTAGGTTGCTAACTTTTGGTTGACATTTTCACATTTGCTGATATGAAATTATAGATAGATAGACAGATAGAATTATTTATGTCTTCAAAATTAAAACAACATACCTTCTTGTATTCGTTTTAAATCTAATTGATCCTTAATATGTTTGGGAGCCGGTTTAGGCTTAGGCTGACTAATTACCTTATGAGCCCTACTCTCCAAATTAAAATTTCTGAATGGGTGCTTTACAGTAGACAGAATTTTACCCATCGTTAGCGCCTAAAACGGTAAATGGACTGGGTTTCTGGGTTATAACTTTTGCTAAGATCTTTTAACTGGCATGGTTTAAAACCATCCTTATTTTAAAGTTATGTAAAAATTATTGTTCGAGTACATAAGTACATAGAAAATAAGTAAGGTTAAGAAAGCTAAAAAAGGTTATGTTGAAAAAAAGTCTCTTCATCTGTGGTTTCAAACAATTAGCAACAGTTCAACGACACGGACTTTAGAGTACACTAACATAGAGGTGTAATGCAGAAGCTTGAGCGACTCTCCAAAATTGGTTATATCAAGATTTTCGGTCTGCAGTTTTGGGGTCCTGCATCTAGATGTGCACGTGCATGGCACACTGTTTTGTTTAAGTCTGGATATTTTCTATAGCTCCGGTCATACTTTGGAAATGTTCATTTAAACGTGCTGGCAATATGATATCTGAAGTTTTTCGACGCCAAAAAGTTGATAGAACCAATCAAGAAGAAGTCAGTTGCAGGGTTACCACACCTAGTACATTTGTACTAGATCTAGTACTTTTTAATAGAATCTAGTGATCTAGTCAATGATCTAAATGATCTAAAAATTAAAAGGATTGCTAATAGAAAATGATCCGCATATATTTTCAATAGACCTGCGCACGAAATTTTTACCCCACACTGGGAGAATTGCTGTACACCTTTGCACATGCGCAGTTCTTATAAAAGTTAGCATTTCTCATTTAAAACCCAATATAGTGTTGGCAACATTGACAAAATTTGCAGTATTTTAATAAATATAGTGGTTGCAACACTGAAAACGTTTACCTATACATTGACAGGGTCACACTCATCCTAATTTAATTTATAATTTGGGATTTCCCGATCGTAAAATCCAGGTAAAATTGACGCCGTCGACCGCCCAAAACCAATCTCCCATCTACGGTCGACCGTTATTAGGTATAGTCATTTGGTACTTGGTGTTTTATTTGTGCGTTGTGAGTAATTCTTGGTGTTTTTTTAACTTTTGTTTAATTTAAGTTTTGTATAACTAAAACTAAATAATGAGTAAGTAGCAAATTTTCTGTTTCAAATAATACTCTTTATTGCCATGCAGTCAATTTTTAGAGATCAATAAATCCATTATTTTTTGAAATAGTTATGGTTTGGGTTATTTTTTTTTAAACAGGAAAAATTGTATTTAACGATTATAGAAAAATATACATGGCGGTCCATTTAAAATAACAAACTTGCCCTATATACGAAAATTGGCCGTTTTCGTAAGAAATAAATGTCACAACCAAATGGCAAGGATATAAAAAGAAACTTAAAAAAATCTAAGGCTTTTCGCGAAAACCGCATTTTAATAATTTTATTTCTTCTAAAATTATTCGCGGTGAGAATGGGTTAAAATATAGTCGGACACCCTGTATTAGCATTGGACTGATGCATTTATAATCACACAAAATAAAATATGGCAGTTTAATTAAAATAATTTGACATATTTTCAAGTTATAATACGTAGCCATAAGCAATTTCGTCGGCAATATCACGAAGTGGCGTATCTCAAAAAGTAGGAAAATTGACTAGAGCTGATGTAATTGCTTAACAAAAGTTGCTTCTTAATATTACAAATTGGCATATGTTAGATTCTGATATCTTTAAAAGTTATAGAAATATAATACTAAGCCTATTTCATTTTACTAAGAAAAGAGTAGTACAAAAATACCTAAAAAGCACCCTTGTGAAATTTAAACAAAAAAGATACGCCGCTTCGTGATATTGAGGACAATTTATACCATATAATATCTTGTAGATTGCTTATTGCTCGTATGTTAAAAAAGGAACATAGGTATCTTTCTGTGGAATGTTTTGAATAAAATTAAATAGTCCAAGCGATTCCATTGCGCTTTAAGCCTAGTTTAAGATTATTACATTATCAAGTTTATTTCAAGTTGGCATTTGTAGGCAAATTAAATCAATAATTAATTACTGGGTCCTTTACCAATTTTAATATTTGTATTTCACGTTTTTTTTGTGGTTTCAATAACAAATATGAGGTCAGTTTGGCCTAACCACAAAAATTAGCAATTTCAATGGCATTACACGCCAAATTTAACTGAACGACAACTGCTACGTCAACGGGAGCGAAATATCAGTTTATGAATTGAGATTTATTCCTCAAACAAGTTACACCAAAAGTAATTGCTTTTATGATAAAATACCAACCATTCAGTTTTGTTGTGTCAAGGTAGTGTTAAGAAGGAAGATAATAATGCGAAAAAATTCCGTGCAGGTTTGAGGTTAAGTAAAAGTGGGTCCTCATGAATCAAAAAGAAGGTGTTTTAGCAATAAAATGGAATTTAAATTGAGATCAGTGCTTCTAAGCACTCTCGTTTGCTAAATCTTAATAAAATCGGCGATACGACCGAAAAATAAAAAAATATACAACAAAAAATAGTCCCCAATATAAAACCGGTTTACTTTTTAGGGACTGCTATGAAAGACGAATACAGACTTAAAATAAAATATTTAAATATGTATACCCCAAAATTACTTGGTATATTTTCTTTATAAATGAATCATATACAAAATGTTAAACCCGGTCCTGTTGTTTGTTTTCGGTTAGTCAGTAAATGTTTATTGCGCATGCCCACAAGTGTACTGCGCAGTGCCCACGTAGGGGTTATTGTGATTTTCGCTGCATTCATCCATATTTATTTTTCAGATCTTTCAGATCATTGGATCTAGTACGTACTGATCAAAATCTAGTACTTTTTTAAAATTAAGTGGCTGTGTGATGATTTGGAATTTAATTTAATTTAGTACGTAGAATTGAAAGAAAAGAACGTGAGGACCTTTTTTTTGCTCTTCAACATTATTTTGATTGGAAAAACAGCTACAATAGTACGTTTGAGAGAAAACATTTTTTTTTGCTCATCAAATTATTTTGATCGGAAAAAACAGCTACAAATGGGACAATGGGACCAAAAGTGTTACTGAATGTTAAAACTATTTTTAAGCTTTAGCTTATTTGTGAAATTTAGTACATTTTAGTACATTCTAGTACTTTTTTTCTGGAATCTAGTACTTTTATAGAAATCATTGTGGCAACCCTGGTCAGTTGCAGAATCATATGTTAGTGCGTGGTTCGTGTTTATATTTATAGTTTTTTGAATTTTGCTAAATTATTACCTTAACAATTTAATAGCTTCATATTTTATTTAAATGAAGTGAATTCGGAACCATTTAGACTGTCAGACCTTAAAATCAATTAAAAATGCTGGCTTCCAGACATCGATCCCCAGATTATAGAGAGAGATCCAGGAAATCATCCAGGCATCATAGATCTAGAAGTAGATCAAGGTCCAGGGTCCCTAAAACAGAACCTTCTTCCAGTAGATATGATGAATCTAGTCGGAAACATCATTCCTTCAGGTAAATTTATTAATTCTGAAATTAATATTAAACCCTACATGTTAGAGCAACCGGTTACGTTACACTATACGGAAACACTATAACTTAAAATTTTTGCATGTTTTATTTATCTATATGGTAAAACACGGTCTAAAAAATCAAATAAAAGGCGGAAATTTGCAAAAAACTTTTAATAAAGACATAAAAAATTGTTTAAATACGAAAATCACAATATTTAGAAAACCGGTGTTGCCAAGTTGTTTATTTTTATAAGATATATTAACTTTGTGTCGTTTTAAATTAGTGTTGGGGTTAGGTGAACAGGTTAGTTTTTGTTAGTCAACGCTAGTTTTTGTTACTTCTGCTAAGTTATGCTTAGTTTTAGCAAGTTCTAGTAGGTTTTGTTAGGTCTAACTCAACATATCTTTTATTTGTGTTTATGGCAACACTGTATGAATTTTGCGACTTTTAAACTTATTTTTTTAATAGAAAAAAGAAAAACCCGCATTTTTTTTCGTGAAATGTATTATTTGAGAAGCCCTTTTTTGTTTAGTTTTGAAAAAAAGTGAACATCGTGTTTCCGTATAGTGTGACGGAACCGAGCAACCTTATAACTAATAAGTCTAACACCTCTAGTTTCTTTATAAAATGATAATTTGTTTCATACATATTTTAGTCATTCAAATGGTACACGCTACTCTGAGGAGAGGCATTTTAAAGGTGAAAGAAAAAATGGTGATCACAGCCGAACTAGAGAACCAAAAAATCCACATCGCAGGAAGATGCATTTATGGAACATAGAAGACAAGAGCGAGAGATATTGGGGATGAGAGATTGTGCTTCTGTATGGGGAAAATCTCCTATAAGAGAAGAGTAAGTAAATTTTTAGTGTTTTTTACAAGATCTAGGAAGTTTTACTAATGCAAAAAAGCATAGAGAAGATGGAGATTTTTTTACTTTATAGTATAATTTGTAACCAATTTTCTGTTATTGTTATTTCTTTAATTTTATGACATTGTTAATGTTCAGAGTTGAATGTGTTTAAGATTATAAAAATTAATTAATTCACAAATTCTTAAGTACTTGGAAAAACACAAAATTTTGCATGACAGGCAGTATGGATTTCGCCACAAAGATCTACAGCAGAGCTTCTTTCCTTCGTATCACACTGTTGGAATAAGTCTCTTGAGTTTCTAGGTGAGTCCCAGATCATTGCTCTTGATATATCCAAAGCTTTTGACCAGGTGTGGCATGCCGCACTTCTTAATAAACTTCCCTCCTATGGTCTTTCAACTAAACTCTGTACTTGGCTCTCTAGTTATCTATCTGATCGACGTATATCAGTTATTGTGGACGGCCATTCTTCAAGCTTTCACCAAGTAAATGCTGAAGTCCCTCAGGACTCAGTTCCGGCACCAACATTGTTTCTTCTTCACATCAATGACCTTCTCTCGTCCACAACTAATTCCATTCATAGTTTCGCTGATGATAGTACCCTTCACTCCAGTTTTCAGGTTCCTAAACCCATCACTAAACCTGACTTGGAAAACAAACGCAGAGTGATGCAGATATCTCTTTTGCAGAACCTTAATTTAATATTGGATTGGGGCGCCAAAAATCTCGTCCATTTTAATGCATCCAAAACACAATCATGTTCCTTGTCGCGAAAAGAGTCATCAAATACTCATCCTCTACTTATGAGCGGCCAAGTTTTATAGAGCAAAGACACCTTCAATCTTGTGGGCGTCACATTTGAAAGTAACCTTAACTGGCATAAACACATTGTATCTATAGCCACGGCAACTTCAAAAAGCTTGGATTTCTCTTTTGAGCCAAAAAGTATTTTTTCCGCTTCTAATTTATACACTTTATATGTGTCCCAAATCCGACCTCCCTTGGAATATTGTTTCCATATCTGGGGCATGGCGTCCCCCACAACCCTAAGCATTCTTGATTCTATTCAAAGAAGAGCTATTCGTCCCATAAATGATCCTTCACTTACAGAAAGGCTTCCCTCTCTTGCCCATCGTCGGGCTGTGGGGGATTTATCGCTTTTTTATAGGTACTTCCATGGCTTCTGCTCTGAAGAATAGTCCAGTATAGTTCCTCCACTCACGGTTCCCAACAGAGAAACTCGTGGTTCCGCGCGTATGCATCCCTATACGGTCCAACTGGACAGGCCCCGAACTTCTCACTTTCTTCGTTCTTTTATCCCTAGAGTTTCTAGATTGTGGAACCAGCTGCCTGCAGAGGTCTTTCCTTCCCCCCAAATCTTCAAGTATTTAAGTCCCGTGTCAACAAACTACCTCTTACCTCACTTAAGACACCCACAGTACGTTATTATTTAGGCTTTAAGCCTTCGTGGTTTGTCCAAAGATAAAAAATAAAATAAAAAGAATTTATTATTTTTAATTGTAATTTATTGTTGTAGAATTTCCTCTGCAGAAGAAGAAGGCAAGGCGGATGTCAGCATACAAAAGAAACTAAAAAGAAGAAGCACAAAAAAGAGAAAAAGCACAAAAAGGACAAGAAACACAAAAAAACCAAGAAGAAAAAACGCAAAGTATCAACAAGCTCAAACGATTCTAGTTCTGAGGAAGAACAGTGGGTAGAAAAAGGATCAACACCACCTAAGAAGGTTAAGAGAAACTCATCAGATTCTGAAGATGAAGACTCTGTGGTTGGACCTGCCCTGAAACCCCATACAACTCTTACACACAAAGAAATGGGTAAAGCTTTACTTCCTGGAGAAGGCGCTGCAATGGCTGCATATGTAGCTGAAGGTAAACGAATCCCAAGAAGAGGTGAAATTGGTCTTACATCGGAGGAAATAGAGTCATTTGAAAAAGTTGGTTATGTAATGTCAGGATCGAGGCATAGGAGAATGGAAGCTGTGCGTATACGGAAAGAAAACCAGATTTATTCAGCAGATGAGAAGAGAGCTTTGGCAATGTTTAGTAAAGAAGAACGGCAAAAGAGGGAGAACCTTATTCTGGGGCAGTTTAAAGATATGGTCAAACAGAAGTTGGCTGATAAAAATAAATAATTGTAACCTATTAGAATTTAGATACATTTTAAAATAAAAATTGATTATGATACATGGTTTTATGTAAAAAATATATTTATTATAGATACTTTTACTTATGTAAATACTGAATATTTAATTGTATTGGAAAATATGTAGAGGTGAGAATGACTTTTTAAATGTGTATACAAGTAAACTTATCCAGGTCACCATAACTTATCCATAACTCAAGCTCACTCAATAAAATAATGAGTATCGACTCTTTTGAATGGAGTATAATAAAATAATAATAAACATTTTATTTATTATTAGAATAAGGAGCAAGAAGCAAAATGTTTAAAGTAACAAATTTGTTGTTTTAAAATATTTGATTTTAAAGTAACAAGTCTACAAAATCTGTAATATTGTTTTTGAAATATTTTCTCTACCAAAGAATGAAGTAGTTAAAGTAGCCAAATAATTTTTAGCTTTCACTACATAAATTTGTACTTAACCCATTTTAAGGTAAATTGTCACTAAGCCCCTTTTGCTTCTTCATACATAAGATATACACACATCTTGCCAGCTTAATTCTTTTAATTGTGTTTAAATGTATTGAACAATAGTAGGTAGCAGTTAAACAAAGAACAAATATATTTAAAACCCGCTGACTGCTTAAATGTAGTAAATAATAAGTTAATTTTAGTATTTTCTTCTCTGTCTGTGTAAATATGTACTCGGGTAAATGTTAAATACAGAATAATACACTTAGGACAAAGAAATTTCTGTTGATTTTTAAATTGTAATTTTTGGCAAACTACAAATACATTACAGAGCTAAAGCTTTAAAAAACATTTAAAGAAATCTAAAAACAATATTTTACGGGCTGCATTTGACATTGTACTATTACAACATAAATAAATGTCATGCTTTAGTCTGGCTTCTTTCCACCTACTGGCGAAAATTGCCCTTGAAGGTATTGAAGTGGCCCAAAGTGTAAAAATAATTAGTGAATAACTCTTAATTTTAAACATATGCTACATATACAAATTACTCATGGAAGGACTACTTTTACAATTAACTTTCACTTCAAACCCTAAAGTATTTAACAACCTAACTATTTCCAAAGAATTTACAGAATCTAATGGCATATTATCTGTATACACTACCCATAAGCTACTCTTTATATTATTATGAATGCAGTAAGTGAAAACAGTAGCCCCAAAATCCTTTACCAAATTTGGAGTTTCCAATCTTTTACAAAAACTGTATGGAACATTTTTAAAGTTTGTAAGACACCTTGTAAAAGTAATGGGGGATTCTCCAATCAAGCTTTCCACTGGCTGGAATGTGGATATTAGACCACTGGTTACTGAATGAACTACTTTTGCTTTTGATATCCAGGTTGACAAAAGTTCTACAATCTGTAAATAAAAGGAAAATTAGATGTGTAAAGAATTTAGGTGAAATTTCTAAAATAAACTACCTCCCCAAGTACTAGGTTCTGGTTATTTCCATCAAATACCACCAAATAATTTTCCTTGAACTTATAAACTGCTACTCCTTCATTTCGTAACCTTACTATGGGTGGTTGGTCTTTGGTAATTGATGTACAAACATGCACTACTTTTTGTGTTTCCACAAAGACCAGTGTTTCTATGTTATCTGGAGGACTTGGGTCCCCTTCCCACTCAAAAACAGGCCTACAAAATGTGTTTGATTCAAATTTTACATTTTAATTTAAATTTCCCCAATATTAAAATTTGGGTTTAATGGTAAAAGACTCACTTTTGGTATTCAGGCAACTCTTCCAGTTCATCATCTATTATTAAGGCCCTTGTTGTGGGTTCAACAATTTCTCCAAAAACCATTTTTCCCAATTCGTTGTTGATTTGTTGACTTGCAAGAAAAACAAATCTGATGAATATTTAGGTTACGGTTGCCTTGTCTTCTTAAAATTTTGAAATCTGGCAGTAAGCTTGTAGCAACGCTATAAACAGCAATATTTTCATTAATTATATAGTGAATTCACGTAGTCGTCCCAGTGCGCACTAAACTCGAACTTAGGCAGTGCAGTGCAAATTTTCATATTCAGGCAGAAGAATTCTTTTGTCAAGCAATAAATGTGCGTGTTCAATGAATTTGCCCGCACTCTGAGCGATCAGTTTTCGTATTCACGGTGCTGGTATTACACTCGGAGAATTCGAGCTTTTTGGTTATTGGCGGTGCCGCAGAAGGGAACTGCACGAGCTCGGTGAAAATGCGCATTTTCTCGGTTCGCTCTTGCTCTTGCAAAAAGTAAACTGGCACCGAGCTGGTTCGAATTTTAAGTGAACTGGTGCAGAGCGAAATTAGAATTGTTCGCTCCAATAAGTGCCTGTTTCATGAATTTATTAGGCGAAGAACCAATTCTAAAACGGTATTTACCAATCGGTTATGTTAAAGTTTATACAATGTATTATACGTCAAAGTTGTCACCAATTATTACCGCGGTTATAATTGGTTGAACGCCTAAAATTGATATTAGTAAACTTTAAGATTTTATATATGTCGCTTGCTTAAAGCAATTTTCAATCTTATACAGTAGCAGGACTTTTATTTACCTTTATTAGGTCTGTAATTCTAATTCAGTTTGCATCTAGATTTCTTTAAATCTTTATTTGGACATTTTCTCTGACCTCCGAACAGTACGGACATTCTCATGGAAAGCTACGTACATAGCTTTCCCGGGTTTTTGGCGGCTGAAGGAGCCGTACGGGCGTTTTTATACTCAAAAATCAAAGAAAGACTCAACCTGTCATCTAGTAATGTGGTAAAAGAGTATTTTGAAGTCTGAAGTAATTCTTAATCTTTTTTTTCACTAGGTTACGTTTGCTCTGCTGTGGCTGAGCACATGCTTGTGATGGGGGAAAGGGCCCGACAAATGCCGGTTATATCTGCAGAGGGATTACGAGGTCAGAGCAGATATAAACCAAGATGAAGTCACGATAGGATAGGAGTGGTTATATGGTATACCACTTTTCGATAAAACGACAGCCACTCCTATTGTATCGTGATCTCGTAATACTTCCTGCTATTCGGTGTACAATTTTGCAACATTTAGATGTGCATTTTATCAGATAAAATTTGTTTATTAGTTTGAGGCTTTAAAACGATTTAAAACCGGACATTTTGAAGCATCTACATATTGTACATACGGATACCCTCTTATCCTTTCGTATCTATCCAGGGTGTAAGCAATAGTGAAGGGTCGCTCACTCTCCTGTTAAGCTTTGAGAAGGAATATGACCATGCTGGCCTAATCCATAAACCGAGAAGGCTTAATGGCGCTGAAACTAATAAGTTGCCATGACCATTTTACCTTTGTACAGAGATAATTGAGAAAAAAATATTTATTTTTCACTGCTAACCTGAGAAATTGATAATATTTACTTCATTCCCCTAACGAGAATTAATATTTCTCACCCTTGGTAAATAATGATATTAAAAGAACAGGGGCGGTCATATCGACTTTCTGAGGGGGGCCATGGGCCGAGGAGAAGCGTGTGAGGTGGCAAAAAACAAAAATTTTTAAAGGATGTTCAAATTTTTTGAAGAGCAAAAAAAAAGGTTCTTTAACCTCTTTTTATTGTTTTCACCTTTCATTCTTTTTATAAAATTACACAAAACCTCCTTCCCACATATTTGATAAGGTCCTCACTCCACTCTTCAATTCTATCATCAGCCTCACCCCTCGGACCAACCTTGGGGGGACCCTCAATAAATGCCCATATTTGCCATTAAACATGTATGAAACACAATAAAAATAGAAAGGATGTCGAATCCAAGGGGAAGGGGCATTGCCCCCCTATGACCGTCCCTGAGGAACAATTCTATAATTTTAACTTAGGATTTTTACTTCTCTTACTATAATGCAATAATAATATACTACCAAAAAAATCGCAGTATTTTCTGCTGTTTTTAACTATAACATATAATTTTTATTTTTTTAGTTTTGTCTATTTTGTATTATTGTGGAAAGTTTTGGGAAAAACTCCTCTATTTTTAAATAAACTAGTCAACAGTTTACTTCAATTTTTATTATCCTAAATACATTATATAAAAAAAACCTGTCTTATATTCCTAATAAATATATATAGTAAGTTAATACAACACTGTTACAGCTTAAATTGTATAATACAATTCAGTAACACCTTATATAGATGTAAAAATGTGTAAATATGTAAAAAATTCTAAAACTAGTTTTACATCTGTCTGGATCCCCACACCTCATATTAGAATCCATCACCGGTATCTGAAAGACCCTGCATACTGAAATAAAAACAAAAAAAAACATATTAAAATGATAATAAAAATGAACTTTTAATGATTTCCTACAATTTAAAACGTGGCTTATAGCCCCTGGGCCATCAATGAAGTGGACTTCATAATAATAACACTTTTAAAACTTATTTAGGGGGTTCCTTTTGACGAGTCTACTACGAATACTCATATTGCCATATATGGAACCGGCGCATTAATCCTTACGCCCCCTCAAACATGTCATTTCTGAGCCTTTAGGGTTTGTAATAAAAACGCTTTTATATTTGATTTGAACGATAAGATTGTGTAGTAACTCCTATACTGACGCTATCGTCCGTCAAAAAAATGACGCGTTCGCCGAGTCCGATACCCGAAACATGTCAGATTTAAGCCTTATGGTTTCGTGACAGTAACACTTACCATTTTTGGCAAAATTTTTAAACATTGCATGTTGAAACATTGTGGTAAACTTATCCGACAAAAAAGTGACGTGTTCGCCCAGTCCGACATCCCAAACATGTCAATTTTAAGCCTTATGGTTTCGTGACTATAACACTTACCATTTTTGGCATAACGTTTAAAAATAAATATCTAATAAATAAACTTGTCTGACAAAAAAATAACAAAAAAGCTAGAAAAACGGGGTCAAATGTCAAAATTTTAGGTTTTTGGATTTTACGTTACAAAATGGCTCTTCCGCGACAGGAATAAGTATTGCCACAAACAATAATTACTATAGGTATTTTGTTTCTTCTTCCTATTTATGGAGCTCCAAAAAATTTATTGCAAAGATAAGTACAGGTATTTAACATTTGTAAAAATACAAAAAAGCAAGTACAGCCAGGTCTTCCTCCAACATCGACATCTGCTAATCTACACTTTTATTGAGTATAATATCAAGTTCAGATATGACAAGGCAATCAACTGAACCCTGAAGATTAAGGTTGGAAATTAATGAATAATACTTTGGAGCCGATTCAAACTCTATCACCTTTGAAACCTTACTAGGAATGAAAAAATCCTAGAAAAATTTCAAGCTTACAGCGCCAAGCTTTTTATTTCTTTTGAACTTTAAAAAATATACAGGGTGATGATGTGCATGGCTGATGCTTGGCAGGTGATGATTGTCGTACTTAGCATGATACGACTCATCACTATCTAAATTTCTAGCCTCACAGGCAAAACTTTACTCAAAGGGTTTGCTAACTCTGGAATTATTATCAATAATTTTCATACTTTTAAATAGGTATTGTTCCTAAAAATAACGTCATAAAGGTCTATGGACTAGGCCTATAGGGGAAACCAAAAAAATTATACGAACCATTTATATAAAGAATTTTGAGATCTACAACTTGTCTCTTTGCAATATTTTTTCGATAAAACTAACAGTTTTTGAGAAAAATCACAAAAACCTAAAACTTTGACCTTGAATAAGTGTCAAACCACACATGTGATCGACGGGGACTTTTGGCATTTTATTGGAAACGGTAAATGCAAGGTCTCTAAAAAATTTGGCTTTGTCCAAAATTGCGTTATTTGATCCATATTTTTTTGCTATTTTTGTCGAACATAAACATAAATGATTTTAGAAAGTGTTAATAAAACACGTGGTACTTTTGTCCGACAAGTTATAGACACGAAACCATAGGACTCAAAATTGACATGTTTGGGATGTCGGACTGGGTGGACGCGTCACTTTTTTGTCGGAAAAGTTTACCACAATGTTTTGACATGCGATGTTTAAACATTGTGCCAAAAATGGGAAGTGTTACTGTCACGAAACTATAAGGCTTAAATCTGACATATTTCGAGTGTCGGACTGGGCGAACGCGTCACTTTTTGTCAGACGATAGCGTCCGTATAGGAGTTACTACACAATCTTATCGTTAAAATCAAAAATAAGAGTGTTTTTACCACAAACCCTAAAAGCTCAAAAATGACATGTTTGAGAGGGGCGTAAGGATTAAAGCGCCGCGCCAGTTCCATATATGGCAATATGAGTATTCGTGGTAGACTCGTCAAAAGGAACCCCCTAAATAGGTTTTAAAAGTGTTGTTATCATGAAGTCCACTTCATTGATGGCCCAGGAACTATTAGAGCGTATAACAGCACTTGCCCTATTTTGAAACATAATGAACTTTTTATTGTGAAAAATTCAAAACTTACTTTGCAACAGCTTCTAGGCTGTTCAGCAACTGATATCCAGTAGTAAATACATCACCTTCAGTAAAATGCATCTCTGAATCAGTCTCCATAACTTCTTCCTCCTCTTCCTTAATCCTTGCTTTGAACATCCTACATAAAAAAATGAAAAGTAAGTAATCTTTTGGATAAAAATGGAAATAATGGTCAGAAACTCTAACTTACTTTCCAATTTCTCCTGAATCTAAAACACTCTTTGGCGACAATAGAGCTGAGTAATGTTCATCTAACTCTTTACATCTCTTTTGTAGCACATTTATGTATTTCAGTATTCTACACTGATAATAGTCGTGTAATCCTTTGGCTCCTCCAAACCCCATTTCAATCAAAACTCTTTCTATCACATTCTAAAACAAATATACAAAGGCTTAATATTTATTTTCATTATCAAAACTAATGTAAGATATAGCAGCTTTAGAAAATGACAAGTATGAACATCAAAATTAAAAGATACCTACTGGAAAGCCACCTGTGTCTAAATTTTCTTCTTCATTGAGTGCAGCAACTACCCTATCACAGATCTTTACCAAAAATTGTTCTAAAACATCCACTAGTACATCCAAGACACTTTGAAATGATTCTACAACATAAATTGGCAGTAAGTTAGAAGCAAAGCAACAGTAAACAATAGTAATTTATAATTTATATAAATTACTATATACTATTTAGTAAAATAAAGATCATTAAGTGTTCTGTTCAAGTTAAATTTACATTCATTTAAAATAATTTCATTTGTTAAAAACAATTAAAATAAAACAAAAATACAGGTGGTGATAAAATCATTAACAGACATCACAATTAAAATATCTAGTAATAGTTGAACAAATTATGATCAATAATTAAGCAATTTAGTTAAATAGTTAAAATGATACAAAAATAGAGGTGGTGATAAAATCATTAATAGACATCACAATTAAAATATATAGTAACAGTTTAACAGTATATGATCAATAATCAAAATTAAAAGAGTAAAAACAGTTATCCTGCAAGAATTGTATCACAGCCCTTTGAAATTTATCTTTGTTCTCTATTTCACACAAGGTAGGTGTCAAGGATTTATAAGCCTTGACAGCACGGTAATAAGGTCCTCTCTCAAAGAACGTTGAATTATGAGAAGGAATACTAAGATCACTTCTGCCTCTGGTGACAATTGTCATTGAGTTGGAATAAAAATCGGAGTTTACAGTGAATAAATGGGGATTTTTGTTCACAAACATTACTAAGGCCAAAAAATATAGACTAGGGACAGTTAAAAATGGTTTACAAGAAGCTCGAGGATGCACTTTAAGTATGCATCTGATAATACGCTTTTGGGTTCTAAAGATATCAATTGCATGAGTAGAAGAACCCCAAAACAGAATCCCATAACTTATAAGAGACTGAACACAAGCAAAATAGAAACTGCGTATACTGTCTACAAAAAGTGCATATCTCAATCTTCGCAACAATGCACATGTACTGTTCAGTTTAGACTGCAGTGAGTGAATATGATCTTTCCAACTTAGGTTTGAGTCTATTATAACTCCTAGAAATTTTATTTTGTTGACTACTGGGATGGATTTACCATTCATCTTAGCGTAAAGAGAGTGGCTTCGTGCTAAGGATTTTTCAAATGTAATAAGTCCAATCTTATAAACGTTTAATTTTAGATAGTTGTTTTGGCACCAAGCTCGCATTTGTTCTGCTGCACCCGAACACTCCCTAGAGAGGGTCCCCAAACACCCACTCGCCAATATAACCGATGTATCATCAGCATACTGACAGATATGACCCGAGGTAAACCCTTAGTTATGAATAATGTGCTACTTTGTTTTGTCAGAACTATGTAAAGAATTTTATAAAAATATCAGTTTAAACTAAATAAATTATTATTGGTTAATTTGTTTTTTAATATTAAAAATATTTTGGCTTACATGTTATCGCCTATTTGTTCCTAACCATAATATAATGGCGCTGTTATGAAATATTTTGTATTTTTTGTAAAAAACAAACACTTGAATTTTTCTTCACTTTTAATTTAAACATTTGGCAACATCGGCAACTTTTCGCATCCGAGTTCTATATGTAGAGGATTTTTTTAAATAAAATTTAACGTGCCCGAAGTCACGGTCAGGTTAGTTCTTGATAGTCAAGTCTCTTTTTTTTTTAAATTGCCTTTTTAAGGAAATATAAAATATAATGATCTTCATATTTGACTTGAAATAAATGACGTTTCTTTAACCTTCTTTGCTTGTTTGATGTTATAAAACATAAATTTCAATTTTCTCCTCTCCATTTTTAACAAAACTATTCATAAAAAATGATTTTTGCTTAATTTTAGATGTGATTTTGACGAATATTAACTCATTTCACTTCTTTTACCCATATTCACATCCTGGATCCAGAAGTTTGTTAAGTTATGATTAATTAAAAACTGGATATTTTGGATCAGCGCCACTGGTGTTTTATATTAAGAAAAGGGTCTAAAATCAGTGAGTATAATTTATTTTAAAAAATCATAAAAACGGCAGAAAACCCTATTAGGCCTTTTACCTTCTTCTTAATTTTAAACTATACTATTTAACACTTTTATATTGTTAATAACAATATCGCTAGAGACAGACTATATATATACATA
>JACEGR010009063.1:0-30301 GCA_014170235.1 Listronotus bonariensis
CAGCTAAGATTTTTGCTATGCTGAGCTGAATAAGTTACAGCCAAGCTCAGCCAAGAATGATACCGTCCCCCTTGCCGCGGCTAAGTATGCCAGATATCTTACTTAAAAGAAGATATTTGCTACGTTATTGAAGGTCACGTACTTCAGACGTATTTCTGTCCATTTCAAGGTTAGAAATACTTTAAAGGGTGTTCGTTTTTGAACTATTTTTTTATTTCTTTTGTTATAAAAGATGTTGAGAATGTGGTTGAGTATAGAATTATATTAAAAAATGGTTCCTTTTACACCTCTTCTATTTGTTAGCTCAGCTAAGATTTTTGCTATGCTGAGCTGAGATAAGTTACAAAAGGAAAGCAACTATTGTTCGATGGCTACAATTTCCGCCCGGAACACTATATTGTGTTTAAATTAAAAAAATACAGTTTATTTGGGACATATAAAGGTAAATTTTCATCAAATTTCGCGAAAACAAAAATGTAAAAGATAAAAATTGAAAACCAAAAACCTGTTTTTTTCGCATAAATTTTAAGGTTATGTTAAAAAAAGTGTAAAAAAATTGTAGATCTTTTTATTATTTACAACTGTTTCATTTAATTCTTTTCCATAAGACTTTTGGTGCACAATAAGCCAATAGCAGAGTTTATCAACTAAAAGAATAGTTAATGTACTCGACCACGCGGCTCAGATCAGGCCCCTCCTACTCCGCCTTTCCTTCGACGACTTGCTGGCCAAAACAAAGCCTGTTATCCTTTTCTATACTGTGCAGTCGTTCGCTTCGCATAGTACACGATGGCTCGACGTTGCCTGCACTGTTTGAAAGCCGCTTTTGAAGGCGCCGCAAGAGAGTACATTTAGTTAATAAACTCTGCCCATAGGCTGCAGTGCAAAGATGGTCAAATGACCAACCCCGCCTTAAACCAATCATAGAACTTGTAGTTTTGCCGGAAATATAAAAACCGTTTAGTACCTTTAACCCCCTCCCGACCTTAGATGGCCTGTTTTTAATTTTTGTTATATTTTTTACCTTTTACAATGTGTTTCATCCTGCTATAATTTTTTCTGGTTTTAAAAATTATCGACCCTGGTCTAAGTGTGTCCACGGATGGACGATACCCATGAACTTATTTTTAATATTTCGAAAAAGTTATTCTTATCAAAACTTTTGCTTCATAAACCACCAAAACGTTAATGAGAATCGCTATATGAAATACAGGGTGGTTAGAAATTTTGAAATTTTTTATTAAGGTGCCAATATCTCAAAAAAACATCGATATATCAAATCTTAAAAAATTCTCACCATTTTTGAGCAAATACTTTTAATGAGTCATATTTATACACTTCTAAAAAAAAATAGTAACCTACCAAAAATGTACTACAACTACTCTCCAAAGCAGCTGCTTTTTGGAAGAATTCTCCAGGCATCAGAACTGTATATTCCAGATTACCCTGTATTCGTGTAAACGGAGTACTACTGTTGTATTTATGCAAAGAATTTTCTGGATTTTGATTCTCCATTATCTCGATAATTTCAGCTTCACTTCGCCTTCTAGAAAGTAATAATAAAAATAGTATTTTTTTGTTTTTATATACAGTATTAGTCTAAGATCCAAATAGGAAGAGACCTACACTCATCTGTTTATCGGAAAAAAAAATCTGTTAATTTAAATACAGGGTGGCCCACCATATTCGACACGATCTGTAGCTGGATAACCATGGGATTTAAAAAAGTAAATACTGGAACATATACAGGTCGGATAAGACCACAGTATAACATTATTTTAGTCTATACAGGGTGTCTCAAAAAAGTGTGACGTATCAAAGTTATATTTTTTTAAATAAAACACCGTATATTTCATGACGGTTTTAGATTCTACTTTAAAAATAACTCAAGTTTATTTATAGTACTAAGTGTCTAATTTTATTCGTTTTTGTGATATTTGATTTTTTTGGAAAATGCATAGGTAAAATTAAATTGATTTTACTTTAACACTTTTAACACTTTAAACTTTATAATGTTTAACAAGATTAGAAAAAGTCTGCCAAATCATACGTAGGTCAAATCAAGATCAAATATTGTACAGGGTGATCAAAAAATAATTTCAATTTTTCAGAAAATCAAATAGCCATATCTCTCTTATTTTAAATGGAACATCCTGTATTTTTTTACGTCACATGATGACAAATAAAATAGTCTTTCAAATGGTTATAGGTTGCCCATACTTATCTTTTGTGCTTTTTAGTAAAATCTGTTTTTACAAATTTTTAGTCCAAATGTTTATTTAAATTAAAGTTGGCTGTGACATAGCAGCCATTAATATTTTTCTTAAGAAAATAACAACGACTATTTATTGATTATTAGTGTTTTAGTCAGTTTAAAAGAACTTTCAATGACTTTAAATAAAAACCTTTCTTCTACAACAACAAGATGATATAATACTGGTAGGATGTGAAAAAATGGTTTACTTTAGTCTAGAGTTAATCCTGAAAAATATTCCAGGAGAAACCTTCTGATAACCTTAATAGTTGCTTTAAAAAATTTGACACAGTGATTATGAATATTGGAAGAAACGAGTTATAGGTCACAGAATGTCGTCATAACTGACCAGAGGCGTTATTAGGATTGTTTAAAAACACAAGTTTTATCATCACCACATTCAGCTGAAATAACTGTTATTGGAAGTAGCATTATAAGCAACTAATAATTTTTTTTGTGAATTTTAAAAATAGTGGCAGATAATACATAATCTTTTAATTTTGTGCTTTTTTCCAATAAATTTACATTTTTCAATAACAGCTTAGTAAATAGGCATAGCTATATCACAGCCTACTTACATTTAAATAGACATTTGGAATAAAAATATGTTAAAACGGAATTTACTTAAAAGTATAAAAGATAGCTAAAGGCAACCTATACACCATTTGAAAGAGCATTTGGTTTGTCATCATGTGGTGTAAAAAATACAGGGTGTTCCATTTAAAATAAGAGAGATATTGCAATTTGACTTTCTAAAAAATTGAAATTATTTTTGATCACCCTGTACAATCTATGATCTCGATATGACCTACGTATAATAAGGCAGACTTTTCCTAATCTTGTAACAAATTTAAAAAGTTTAAGGAGTTTATATTGTTAAAATAAAATTAATTTAATTGCACCCTGCATTTTGAAAAAAATCAAGTATCACAAAAACGAGTAAAATTAGACACTTGGTACTATTAACAAACTTAAATTACTTTTTTATGTAGAATCTAAAACCGTCATAAAATATATGGTGTTCCATTTAAAAAATATAACTTTGATACGTCACACTTTTTTGAGACATCCTGTATAGAGTAAAATAATTTTATACTGTGTCCTTATCCGACTTGTATAAGTTTCAGTATTTACTTTTTTAAAAACTCCATGGTTATCCAGCTACAGACCGTGTCGAATATGGTGGACCACCCTGTATAGTATTTAAACAAAGGTATTAGCACATGCTTGCTTATAACAAAAAGTTTAAGGCTATAATAAACAAAAAAATTACCCTATTTGTTTCAACAAATTCTAAGGCTAGTTAATATATTATTTATTTTTAAATAATACAGAATGGATCAAAAAGTTGTAATCATTTATTAAAATTTAAAATTTAAAAAATTTGTTATGGCTTTAATTAAAAAAAGTGATATATTAGCACTATTATGTAGAGTAAAAAAAAATGTCATTATACAGGGTGTGTCAAAAATTTTAAGGGTTATTTTTTTAAATTTAAATATAGCCTTGAACATAATTTTTTAGGCAAGTTTGTGGCAATACTTTTGTTTAAAAATACTTTTTTTGTTTTATTAATGGTAAAAAAATATTTATTTGTTTTGTTTGCACTTATATTATCGACAAAAATTATTGGAACTATATTTATACAGGATGTACGATAAACTGCGGCTAGTAATTTCTCGAAAGGTAAGTCGTGGAAAATTTTTAATATTTGGCAACAGTATAAGGTCAGGTTAGGCCCACGACTAAATTAATTTTACAGTTTTGCACCTTCGCTTATACCGAAAAATTAATATCATTTTTTTTAAAGGGATGCCTTGTATATAATTTTTTTTATTATGCGTAAAACTTTCTTAGCATATTTTATGCATAATGTTCTTAACTTAACCCTAACCATTTTGGACTTGCAGGCCAGTACAAAACCATTAGTTTTTTTTTTAAACAATAGCATTTAATAGAAATTGGAGTTAGATTTTTCTTAGTATGTTGTATGTTGACAATTAATACATACGGGGTGATCAAAAATGAAGGTTGAAAGTTGTATTGACAAAAACCTTAAAACTCACTTTTTTCAGATGGAAGCCTTTCTCTTTATTGCCATATTTCATTATGCACTAAAAATAAGGGTAAGGTAAGGGTTTATTAAACGATATCTTTTTTAAAAAGGTTTAGATTCTGAACAATAATTTAGTATTTATCTATTCTAGGATTTTATGTTTGACCTCAACTTGGGTATGATGGTGAAATGCGGCGTCTTCGCCAATTTAATTAAACTTAACCGTACTTAACAGCATTGTTAGAGTGGATTAATCTTAAATTTGTAAATATTACGGAAACTATAATACTTGAAATAAACATCCTTGTACAGAAAACTTATCCTTATTTTTAATGCTAAATAGGATGAGGTAATAAAAACGTTTAACCTTTATTTTTGAACACCCTGTATTTATTAACTGTTAATATATAGTAAATACATTCTACTTAAAAAGTTCTTCTAAAGGAAACCTAACTCCATAGATAACCTACATTTAGATCCGCAGTGGCAAGAAGCATTTTTCGGATTTTTACGACCTCGCGCAGTAAATAAATAAATGGGTGGACGAACATTCGCACTTAAAAGCCGTGACAAAATACAAACACCGGCACCTCGTACCATTCGTCCGCGGTCTGACCGTGACGCTCATTAGCTACCGTACTTCGAACAGAAAACCAGGACGCCGTCGACAAATGCTTTCCGATAATGCGGATAGTTTGTTTGGTGCCAGGTGCGTTTACCCTCAACTTGCTTGCGCACAAACCGGTTTTTTCGAAATTTTTGAAACTAACCAGAAGTTTTGTTTCGCGCAGGTTATAACATTGGCAATCCATCGAGATCGGTGCCTTACTCACTCTAAAAAATTATGGTTGGTTATTGGCCTGCAAACTGCATTTTTGACGTAATATTTAAAATGAGTCAAAAATAGTTTGAGGTAGGTATAAGTCCAGACAAAATATGCTAAAAATTTTACGCAGTATCTGAAAACTTAATAATATACATTAGACTTTTTTTAAAAATATATTTAAAATATTGTTCAGGGTGACAAAAATATATCGGGAAGGTTTGGAGCCCTTAATATTAATAATATGAGTCCTATCATGGCGACTAACAGATTTTTGGCAACAATATTTTTCATGCAAAACTTGCAAATTGTTGATCTGAAAAATTTTACCGACACACATTCCTAATGAAAATTAAATAAACTATAAAAAGCAATTTTCGTACATTGTGTCAAATAAGCCGTTTCCATGTAATCGGGCTTTGAACATTAAACTATTTTTTCAATTGTGTTTCGGGGGGTAAGGTATTTAATTTTTATTTTTGTATTTTTTTATTTTCGAAATTCAATCCGTAATATCTGAAGAATATTGTGTTAAAATTTTAAGTCAATTGGAGCAAAATTGACGAAGTTATGAGTATTTTTATACCTGCCGGATTTTTGTACCTATACCCGAACGAACCCCAACGCCCGCGGCGCGGACTCCTGGTGCGAATGGCAAAAGCTGCAGCTGCTAATGCATTGGATTCGTTCAAACACACGTATTGTGCTCTTCCCAAGGATGTTTTGGATGCAATCAAGCCTATCTACGAAGATCTGAGCAAAGATGCCCTCCTGGAACGATGTGTCGGAGGCTTCACGCAGAACAACAATGAGAGTTTGAACCAACTTATTTGGAAAATCTCACCGAAGCACTAGAGTGGAACCTCTGTTGTCGTTGAAATTGCAGCTTATGTGGCAGCCAGTGTCTTCAATGAAGGTTCGTTTGCTTTACTAACCTTCATGCAAGACATGGAAATCAGTTGTGGATCAAGCGCCCATGAATGGGCGCGATCCACTGACTCCATACGCATAAGCCGAGCAGAACAGGAAGCTGAACGACAAACCAAAGAAGGCAGGATTTTTCGTAGACAGGAGCAAAAAGATGCATTAGACATCATCGATGATAGCAACATCCTCTATGGACCTGGCATTGATGACTCAGTGTGAGGTATGTCGATAAAATTCGCTTATAAACGTTTTAACTGGATTTTTGTGATTAAAAATTTAAAGCGTTTTTCCCACAACTCACGTTTCAAAGTCGGTGCCCCTGATAACTCCAAAACTACTGCACCGATCCTTTTGAAATTTTAAACACTATTTCTGTACATCATTTACGAGGTAACGCTGTCGAGTTTTTTTTCATAATTTTGATTTTGCAATAACAAATTAGCCGATTTTTTCCCACAAAATTGTGTTTTTCACTTCAAAGTGTTCGAAAAAATGAAAAAATTTGGAAAAAAACTCGACAGCGTTACCTGGGGAAAACTATTATCTAACGAATGAACTTTGATTTTTTGATTTCGGATGATCCAGCACCAAGTTATGAGGGGCACCGCAATTCAACTTTTTTCGAGACACGTCCGAACAATTGCTGCCATTGCCGTATTTTTTAATATTTTTTGTAAAATTTGAAGAAACATTCTTCGAATGTCATACTTTAATGTACCATTGGTTGAGTAAATAAATTTTAACTGTGTCGTCAGAAAAAAATCACGAAAACATGGCTTTTTTTGTACGATTTGACCTTAGCCCCCCTAAAGTTTGGATTTTTATTACTAGTACAAATATCAATATTTAATTAAATCCAATATACATTTTTAAAGGAAATTTGATGCGCTATAAAAGATTTTATAAAATTTTTACTAAATTTACTCCTTTTAAAGTTATTCGACGTTGAAGTTGAATCGAAAAGTAATTTTGTGTTTTCCTTTTAAAATAAAAAAGTCGATTATATCTTCGGGTGAAACCGAATGGGCCAGAACTGTAAAACTATTTTACCTGTATGTCTTATAATAACCTTTCAATGTTGCTAAATTTACAAAATTTTCCAAAGCCTACTTTCTGAGAAATCGATCGCTGTAGTTCGTCATGGGACACCCTGTATAATTACCTTCTTCGCCCATGTCCGGATGGTTCAAATAAATCCAGACAAAAATCAGGCTGACAATCGACTGCCTCCATACAAGCTTTAATTTGGGAGTGAATCCAAAGTGTTGATTTTTCCTTCATAGTGCTTAAAAGAAATGCTTCGAAATCCAAAAATACTTCATTGTGGCGATCTCTATATCGAGCCGGTTGATGCGGGATAATGGACGCGAAATCTCTGTTTCTACATCTAAAATATAAAAAAAAACATTATAATATTTTATCTTAAATATCGGGGTTGCAAAACGTTTGGAGTATACCGGGTGTCAACGCAACTATTTGACAAGCCATAACTTCTAGAGTATTGGTCATAACAAAATGAGACTTGTTATAGGTTAATGGTATGAAAAAAGAACACCTTCTATATTCTGGCATTTTTAGATTCATAAGAGAATTCTAAATAGTAATTTAACATTTTAAAAAGTTTTTCGCCTACTTGATTTTTCGGGAGCCATTTGTAGTATAGCATCTAGGTGGGTCTGATCCTTTTTATGACTTTATTTTTAATCCGATTGCAAATAAATAAGTATATGTTTAGATTTGTCAAAAAATCCTTCATTTAAAAAGTGCTTGTCTAAAAAGGTTGTTATTAAAAAAAATAGTTAGACACGGAAATGACAATTTTCCAAAATTATTTTATTTCTATCTTTTATATTATAGCGCTTTCGGTTTACTGCTTTCGGTTGATCTAAGATCGCTCTCGATAAGATTTACGTGTTCGGTTAACGATCTGAAACATTTCGTGGAGGAGAGAAATTATAACCTTATATTTTCGTTAGAAAACGAAAACGTTTTGTGTATCTGGAATCAGTCGTTGCCTTTAAAATATTTAGAAGCATGGATGAGATCGGAGTAGAAGCGATCTTAGTTAGATTTGTGACGTCATAGATCCTTTTTCGATTGATCTAAGAGCACGTAAACCGAAAACGCTATTATTATATATATTATGTCGCATTCATATCACTTTAAATTAAAAAATTAAAAATGCACTTCTCCAAGAAATTAACGCACCAGCCCAATTTTTTTCGTAAGCTTCAATACAAAAAGCTTTAATTTAAATGACCATAACTTTTTAATAATTAAGTTATCAAGGCAATTAGAAAATGATAAAGAAAGGTGAAGCTATAACTTTGGGGTAACCGTACATACGGCAACATATATTTTTCATATTGGCATTGATGGTAAAGCATTGGCAATTGGTGGCAATATTATGCCAACAACTAATACGCATTAAAGAGTCAACCCTAAATAACCACTTAATTGCCAATAAATTTTACATGCAGGCGAATTGCCGGCAAATATACAAAAATGGCGGCATACCAATTCTAATTAAATAAAGCATGCATTTTTGTTTTAGGCAAATAAATATTGGATTTTTGAAGGCAAACCTTCAACAAATATTCATACTTTTCGAACCAGCACCAGCTACTTTCTTGATCGGTTCTATTTATAATGGCAGCTAAACAACATTACTTTATGTTTTTTACATAATTTAAAGGAAATGGCCTTTTCATAACATTTTATTGTTACAAATCATGCAAATAAAAATTAGGTCAAACCAAATGTTTATTATGTATTTTTGAGAGAATAAAAATAAAATGATAGTAAAATTAGCTTCGACCGAAGGTGACAAATTCAAATTTCCCGCTTAGCCGAAATACAAGATTTGACGATTTTGATAGATGAAGAAAAATTGCTTTTGCTTTGTGCAATTGTTTTCTACGTGGTTTACTATCTTTTTAGTTCTTTTTAAAGAAAAGAGTTTTTTAATAGACATAATTAAGTGTATTCATTACCTATTAGTGTGTATTGTGTAATTAATTGGTGATGGCTAGTCGAGAAGGCGAGTTATTCAAGTAGACTGTTAGGAGCTGTAAACATTTTGTTTAAAACTTTTTAGGTTTGTAGTTACTTAAAAAATATTATAAACTTAGGGAGTTGCCTTATTAAAAGTTTTAAAGACGTGTTAATAAAAAATAATATATATATTTAAGAGTTTTTTTTGACATTCAATTCCTTTAAAATATTTCTCCCTATGTTTTGGATCTGAAAATTGAGTGCATAACGCCCAGTGCCCAATAACGGCCAATTGGCCACTTTCGTGTCTTTTGATACCTTTTTGCCAATGCCTTGCCATTAAAGAGTGTTGGCAATGCCAGTAATTAAATGTACATGGCCGGCAAAAAATGTTATATGGGGAGTAATTAAATTTGTGATATAAAAACATAAGAAATAAGTAAGGGTATAATTTATTCGCAAATAAGATTACTGCCTTTTACCAGCACATCACACAGGACGATATAAAATTCTTTATTTTTGTCAAAAACTTTTAATCACCCTGGAAAATGTATTGTTAACAGTAAATAACAACGGTTACGCCAAGAGTAATGGCTTCACCATTTCTTAACATTGTCTTTTTTAATTGTCTTGATAACTTAATTATTAAAAGAGTCATGGCCATTTAAACTAAAGTATTTTTGTATTTACGCTTATGGAAAAAATTGGGCTGGTTCGTTAATTTCTTGAAGAAGTGTAATTTGAGTTGACACGTACATTATTAAAAATATTTCGATTGTTTTATTTAAAATAAGGAAGTTAAGGCTATTTCCTGCTAAGCCGGAAGTGTTAGAAAACATCTGAAATCGTGAAATTATGCACATTTATGTGATATACTTATGCACCAAATTTCATTTTAATATTTTTAAAAATAAAAACAATATGTGTGTGAGCCAGCGGCTGGGCACACCCGGTATTTAGTGTTCTAATATATCCAGGTACACTGAAAAAATTGTAATATTTTAGAAAATATAAATAAATATGCATCTCCGGTAGCGTACTGAACAGAGTCTTTGATTTGAGATTCAAAACAAAACTATCGTCGTGAGATATCGCAGCAAAAAAAGTTATGACATTTATGCAGACGCAAAGGACTCCAGGTAGCGTCCTATACAATTTACAACAAAAAGTAAGCAAATTTCGATTTCTCACCCTAAACCAAAATAAAAAAAAAAACAAATATTATAAAAACATATTTTAAAATAACTAAAATAAAATAAATACTTTGACGCCAGATAGGGGAGTAATAGACGCTAGACAGGGGAGTTTTTGGATGGTGAAGTAAGGTGCCTGGATATTTTTTTTCTTCAAAATTTTTTGGTGGAAAATAGGCGCTCCGGGAATTCTAGCCTAGGGCGCCTCAATCAGTTAATACGGCCCTGTTTCCAACTGAGGTTAATTTCATTAGACCGTTGTATTATGGTCAAAGGAATTTGTGGTTGTATTTTGTATAACAGAACAAATCTGATTGCACATCCTTGGTTTTAATTTTTTAAACCAATTTAGTCGTGGTTAACTGAATTCGTTTTGAAGATACAGAATGTTTTTTAAATTTTGTCACTTTGGCCAGGCCACATAACTTACTTGTAATTGTAGATAAATTAAAATAAATGTAAATTAGAAAGTTTTAGGAATTTTTCCATTGTCTTTTATTATAAAGTAATAACACAAAGTTGTTTTTGCTTAAAGGAACACTCTGTATGTTTTATTATCAATAGAAAGGTCTCCTTAGAAGCTCTAAAAATTCCACATTTGGTATACATATTTATTTCTTCATAGTTTCGGAAATTTAGCTATCGTCAGAAGTTCGAAAATAAAATAGAATTTTAAAATAAAACACTTTGTATATTTTATCGCTATTAAAAAGACACTTTAAAATCCTTATATAAAATGTTAAATTCCTGATTTTCTCTGATATTTTCGAAAATATGAGCAAATCTTAGTGCGTAGATGTTTGTATGAGGATTATATCCACAATTTTTGAGTTCGATCCCTGTATTTTTAAAACTTTAAGAGATTGACATATCAAATGCAGTATTTTGTTAAAGCTCTTTGAAATATACTTACAATGATAATAAAATATACAGATATATTTTTTTTTGGTTTCTGCAATATCCTGCAATGTCACCGAAAAGGCGCCAGCCTGTACATACATTTTTAAGACGCCCTGTATAAAGAGCTAACACTTAAAAAAACTTTAACAATAAGATCCTTTTCTACCAATTTACCCACACTTTAATATAAATAAAAGTATTGTTTTTACTTTAAAAAATAAATAAATTAAACCCACTGAATTATTGCAGTTATTGGCACCGGTTTAAAATCCTAAAAAAGTACCGTTATAAAATGTAACGACAATTTTTTTTTCTATTAGTTAAGAATTCACATAAACGTCGCTGAATTAACCTGTTTAATTTCATGTGAATATTTTTACAAACATCTGTTAAGGTGTATAATTAAACATAAAAACCAGTAATAATTCGTCGAAAAAGGCGTTAAACGTTTTTACGGAAATTTGAATGCATAAAACAGTTTAATTTTTGTTAGTTTTAAATAATTTGTTTGTTTTAATTGTTTTTTTACGGTCGACCAACAATGAAGACGGCTATAAAAAAATTTAATATGTCGAAAAATAATTTTTAAAGACTATCTCGGTGTATATAAAACTATTTAATTTATTTTAGGAGGTAAATTCGTAAAAGAATGTATTGAAAAATGGCATACACATGTAGAGGATATAATCCCGAGCCTTTTTTTCAAACCCGGGATTTGAGTGTATGGTACAAAAATTCGAAAATATAAAAAATCAACTTTTTTAACTTTAAAGATGTAAAAAAATCTAAACAAAAAAGTTTTATTTTCAAAATAAAAAACAAACCAATTAAAATACAGGGTGTCTTGAAAATACGGGTCAGGATTTCTGTGGGCGATTCTGCACGAAAAATTAATGTAACAAACTTCTATACAATTTTTTCGAAAACTCAAAATTAACGGTAAGATACAGGGTGTTGCAGAAAAAAAATTGTTACTGTACTGATTTCCGCCAAATTTTTCATACATATCAAACACAAATTATTACCCATAAATAACGTTTGTTTTTAAGGCTTGCTTTGCTAATTTAGAAAATCAGACTTTTCAATTAAACGTACGTAAATGTTTAAAGTCGTTTTTCTCAGAAACCGTTTACTTTAGGTTAATGCAATAAGAGATCCTTTTAAAAGATATTTTAATCCTCTTTATTAATTTTATATTTAAATTTATAAAAGGAATACAAAAAATATTAAGTCATTTTTCTAATGTGAATGACAGTTTAGGGCCTTTGGCATAAACTACTGGCGTCAAATTAATAAGGGAATATAAAGAAGCAATAGTGTGCAAAATGTGGCGAAAATCAGTACACTAGAAAGAAAGTTATTAGCAAAAATAACAAAAAAATGTTTCTGATGTTTCTTTAACACCCTGTATCTCCGTTAAATTTGAGTTTTCGATAAATTGGCAGAAAAACTACGTGCGTTTCGTTTTATGGAATTATTAAAAAAAAAATACATTTATTTATTAATCCCGAAAATCCCGGATTTAAGAAATTTAATCCCGAAAATTGGAGAACTGTAAAAGGGACGGGATCGCGGGATTCGGGATCCGGGATCCCGGGATTGTATCCCCACACACATGCGACTTGTCATACGTTTACCCACTGATCAGGTCGTTTAAATTTTTATTTCATTTTTGTTTTAAAAACACAAGTTTGCTACACAAAATATGATTTTACTTTTCTCCAGAATAAAGATTAAATAAATATTCTAAGAAACTTAAACTTTTTATACAGGTTGTTTCCTTAAATAAGCCTTATCCGATTTTAATAAAATTTGGCTCTGGTATTTCTTGAGATAAGTAGTTTATTACGCCCTAAACTAATTTTATTTAGTGGGAGCAGTGGCGGCGTGGGATGCATATTAGCTAATATTATTGAAAAAAACTTTTATATTTATTCCAGATGAAGCACCTAAATATAAAACATTTTTGTGTCTTTATATTTTTACGTAGCTTGCTTAGTTTTCCAGAAAAGAAAATAAAATCCGGTTTACTGCATAATTCTGGACCATACATGGGAATTTCTTTCTTTTAAAAATTAGGTGTTATAACTTCTCCTTAGCAATTATGTAACAACAAAAACAAATACTTAATTAAACAAGGTTTATATCTAGTTTAACAAATTTTAGTAAAAAAGTGTTTTAGAAATTTTTAGGTTTTTTGAAAAGTTTAACACCCTGTATCTTGGGAGCGAAAAATTTTAGGACCTATGTTTATATACACTTTTTTCATAAAATTGGCTCAGGAATACGCCCTAAAATTTTCTTATCGCAATTAAGAAACACCCTGTATATTATGAAAAGCTATTCTGCTCTTATTTTGTTTTGCTTTAATATAAATAAATTATTTATTGACGAATTATTTAATATAAATTAATTATTTTTATTTAGGTTATACTAAATATAAAAAGTTAAAATAAACCCGTTTACAAAAGGTTGGAACCCCTAAACACAGATTCAAGGATTCCGGCAAATAATATTTCATAATAATCTAATCATAAAAATAAGTTCTTAACGAGGCTGCTAGACGGCGACTGATCCCTTGGATGCGCCTCAAAAATGTGGAAAGCTTTTTGTTAACCAATTGCAAAAAAATATATCAAGAATTATTTTCTAAAAACGAAATTTAATATAAACAATTGTTTTAATTATTTACTTTAATAAGACGATTAAATTTGCTGTAATGCATCAAAAATAGTGCAATTTTTGATAAATTCAACTTTGACCTCAAAAACTCTTAAACTATTAACTTTCGCGAAAAATCATAAAATACCTTTTTTGTAGAGCGTTCACTTCTCTACAAAAATAAGCTAATCGTTTTTTTTTAATGAGATTCAACAAGCTAGCGATAAAAATCAGAAAGTGCATAGTTTCCCCATGATATTCTTATTACTACTTATTACTGTGTGTCCGCCTAAGTTCTCTATATATGGGAAACTTTTTTATCATTAATTTTACAAAAGTTTATTTGCAAAAAGATCTGCATAGTCTAAAACCTAACAAGCAATCATTAGATAATAATTTTTTCAGTAGTATACGAGGTATCTCGAAAAACATGATTTTTGTTTAAGAGGAAAGTACCCTTATTTTTGAAAATATTAAAAATTATTATAAGGAAAAAATGTTTAGAAATATAAATACCTTTTAAATATGCAAGATTACAAACTCATTCATTTTCTGAAAATTTTTTTTAATTTTTTATAATAAAACGATGAAAATTTAAATTTGTACTTTTGTAAATACTTATTTTGAAATATAAATCTAAAGAAAGCTTAAGAACTGTCAAAACAGTAAAAAGTGACAGAAACGCTCGTTATGGCATAAAAATTAAAGAAAAACTTTAAAAGTGTTCAAGTTTTATATTTTTTTAATGTCAAAAAGAAACTTTTAAGCCTGTTTACAAAAGAAATTTTTTGAATAACCTTAATGTCCATCCACTTTTGGATTGACGTAAGTTCGGTTAGATCGTCATATTTTAGGCTCAGCCTGTTATGACATTTCATATTCCTTACATGGCATTAACGGTTAAACAAATATGTAGGACTTTAATAACAACAATACGGCAAAATATGTTGCACATTCATACAGGCTAATTTTTTTGGTGTTGTGAAGCATACAGGACAAAACGGTTTTTCGTAAAAATGCCGCAATCTCATTGAACCATACTTGTAATTGTCGGTATGGAACAAGCTAGATAAACATTGTGTTAAGTAGCTTGCATAAATATTAGTTTAACAAAAAAGTGGTAAATTTGTTTCATTAAGAACACTTTTCATTGGCGGCGAGTACGTGGGTGCACGGGGGTCAATGTATCCTCCCATATGAGAAAAGAACATTTTTTTTTTTGTATTTTTGTCCCTTAAAACTGTTTAAAACTTTCTGCTATCAGGCAAAAAGAAATGTAGTAAGTCAAATGTTTGTGGATGTAGACCTTTTTTTTGCTTTTCAACTTTATTTTTTGCTCTTCAACTTTTTATTAGATAAGAATAGAATACGTTGGTGTGTGGCCTCCTTTGGCAAAAGCAAAAGCTAATTGGGTAAGTTGGTATTTTCAAGGAGTGATGACATTTTTTTGGTCATTTTAGACACATGGCACCCATATAAAATTTCAAAATTTGCCGCGCGGCGCCCGTATCTTGCCTAATTTTTTTAACTTATATATAATTTAAAATTTTAAAAAATACCGACAAGTACCTGCCATGAAGCTTTTGTATTTATTTAAAGAAATAAAAATTACCGGCCATAGTACCGGCGGCGGTAAACGGGGCGCAAGGCCTCCACTAAAGTTTTTTGAACAGGTAAATGGGGCGCAGGGATCTTGGGGTCGATAAAATCGTATAGGTAAACGGGGCGCAAATGTTTTCTTTAAAGTAAAGGTATCGAAATAAAATGTTGGTCTATTTTTAAAAATTTTATTAATTACGAAACATTTATTGCATCAAAAAATATTTACATTCTTTTGTTTACTGTCTTTGGAAAATGTAAAATTTTTGTAGGCTATTAAATCTTTTCCACTCACACTTTCAATTACTGATACCGACATTTTCTCACTATTAAAATCTTAAGCGGAAATCTTTTTGCACATCTATTCACTATTACAATGAGAACTGAACTGATTAAGTGGTATACAAATTATTAGTGTCAATTATAGGAATTCTTACCTGCCCTGACCCACACCAGGGCTGGCGCCCCATTTACCTATGATATAAACGAAACCTTACAGGCCTGCAGGTAAAAGAGATATTTTCGCGCCCCGTTTACCTCCGTCCCATAGTACATGGCCTAGCAACGCGTTCTACCTTCAGAAATAATATATTTTAGAGGTAAGAAAGCGCATTGAAAATATGTAGATTTTCGTCTAATTGGAGAAAAACAACAATATATCTGTTGTTGCTAAAAACAAACAATTTTTTTTAAATAGAAACCATTGAAAAACAAAGATATGATTTCAAAAAACAAACGAAATAGATGACATAATATATTAAGTGTCATGTCAAGTTAATTTCTTTTGTTTTAAGTATCGTTTGAATTCTACGAAAAAAATAGTATACAAGATAGCATCTTTAAATTTCTAGAATAAGGAAATTCATAAATATGGTCCAGACCACTCATCAGGCCGGATTAAGGGGGGCAGGCGGGGCTCTAGCCCAGGGGCCCCACAAGTACTTATTGTCGGAAAAACTCGTAATTGGCTTTTAAGATTAAGGTTGCAACGTTGTTAAAAGCCCTCATCGGCATAATTTTGAATTAGTATAAAAGTCCATTACAATTCATACTCAAGTTTTTCTTGCTGTTGTTGCAGTTAATATCGTGTTTTTTAAATATTTTTATAATTCATTGAATAAATGCAATAAAAATATAAGAAGATTTAATCTACAATTTTTGCTAAGTGTTTTGGTGTTTGTCATCATGGATTCCGGAAAAAATCAGCCATGAAGCAAAAAGTGCAAAGTCGGTTTTGTTATGCCTGCAGTTTAAGTGTAAATATTCAAGAACTTACGTCTTGTCGCATTATTTAAAATAACGCGGAACGTTTGCTGATAACTACTCTGTTTTATTTAGGTTTTTAGACTATGATGCCTAATATTTTGTCTCAAATTTAATGCCTTGTTTTCAAAAGTGCTTTTCTTCTAGCCAAGACACAAACACAAAATCTTATATTTTTGTAAATATGGTAAATATTTTCGACACATACGAATTGCATCACTGCTGCTCCTCTATTTGAATTGCCAATATGGCATAATGTAAGAATAGTCAGAAGAGTATCTATGGGGGGATATTTTTGCTCTTCAATTTTTTATTTTATATATCCACACCTTTAAATCCAGCCCTGCCAGTTATGGTCAGACTACCCTATACTGTATAAACAATAGCTAAAGGTATATCGGCCAGTAAAGCAATTAGACGGTCTCTTTTTCTCAAATTGCCTACGTGTTATTTAGCTGATTCGGTATATGCATTTTTTAGACCACTGTATATGATATATAACTGCCCAAAGGGAGATATATCTTATTTTATTTATAAACATATGGGAATATTATGCCATATTGCCAGAGAAATTTAAAGAATTTATTAGAATAATAATTGCTTCCTAGATATCTGTCTCTGTCAGTCAGTACCTTTAAAAGTGAAATTATAGTACGATTTAAAGAGTACCCGCATTGCCGTACTTCACAAAACGGTAAATATATCAAGATTTTTGCATTAAAATGCGAAAAATCCTAATAGAAAATGTATAGAAAAGTATAACTGCTGTTCTGATTAGTAAAATATTTCTGGTATGAAAAATATGCTATAGAAAATATAACAGCTATGCTTTTACACTAAAGATAGATATCTGTATGCTCAAATTAATATACAACATTTTATAGAATGGTACTATATTGGGTGACACAAAAACTTGGTATTTTTTAATTTAGGTGCTATATTGGGTGACACAAAAAAATGGTACTTTCTAATTCATTTCGTAGTTTTTATACAGGGTGTTTTCTTATTTAAGGACTTATAAGCTAATTCATTAAAAAAAGCTTAAAAAAATGTTTTTACGATACAGGGTATCATAAAAATTAAAATTTTCGGAAACACCAATTTTAGTAATTTAACAAGAAATACTTGTTTGTTAGCCACTTTACTGACATCGATAAGGGAGATGTAAGGGGGGAAACAACACCCCTCCCCACTTCCTAGGAGTATTAAAAATGTTTTTCTTAATTTAGATTTTGCGATATACAATGACGCTGAAATATACTTTCTACATTCCATTACCCCCCTCCCTCCCCAGAAAATTATCTACGCCACTGACCTTAATAAATTTAATTAAGTTAAAGGCAAATAATCTCTTTACTATAGTTGTTAAAACTGCCAAATTTCAATAAAATCATAAAAAACTATTTTTTATATACATATACAATGTGTTGAAATTTTTAAATGTCTTTTTAAGAAAACTGGTTGCATGGTTTAAAACTAATAAATACAAAATTTACATATTATATATACAGGGCGAGTTATAACTAAAAATATAAAAAATGGCCAGGAGTAAACTACCTTTATTTTTAAAAATAGGACAAAATTGTGTTCGTAAGGGTTGTCAAGAATTAAATTTTATGTCAAAATATTGTTACAGACTTTCAAAAATGTGTTTAGTTTATAGAATTTTAGAGAGTTAGGATCATTTAATTTAGTTTGTTAATTTATTTAAATAATTTACCTTAATTTTTCCAAGTTCTTTCATCGCTTTCGAAGGTTTCCGAAAACGCCCGAATTATCCATTAAGAACTTTTATGCCATCCTGAACTATGGAATTTTCACGATATTTCTCAAAGATTCTATATCATTCTTTACTCTTCCACCATACTATAAAAGGACGACGGGAAACCTCCGATCAGTTAGTACAGATTCGACTTTTGTGCTGTAAACTTCGAGACATTGACAATTTAAGATTTTGCCGTTATTGTAACCATAGTTACGTTACATTGTTAATAAAGGTATAAAAACGAAGGCACGTGTTTTTATACGAGGTGATTCAGAACAATATAAATAAAAAAATAAAATAAAAAATAATAATTTTGTTTTTTTACACTATGCAATAACAGTTTTTAAAATAATTGGCTTAAGACAGTGAAATTTAAAAATATTTAATTTTAATATTCATTTTTTATTTTACTTTCTCTTGTCCATGATTTAAGTTGTAATGCGTAAAGTTAAAAATTGACAATTAATTATTTTTTTATTTTCATGCTTTAACTTTAAATTGTAACATAAAATTTAATTGTCTACAACATTTATTTATACAATTTTGTTCTATTTTTAAAAATAATAGTAGATAGTTATTAGGCATTTTTATATTTTTAGTTGTAACTCGCCCTGTTAAATCTCAATCGAAGTAAAATTTTGAATTTCTTAGTTTTGGACCATGCGACCAGTTTTCCCAGAATTTTGTTTTAAAATTCAAAAATTGTTGGGTTATTTCTTTTCTTGTAACACCTATCCTGGGACACACTATAAATAAATTTGAATTCGAAGTTTCTACCTTGCAACTTAGAATTAATTTTTTTTTCATAAAATTAATAAATAAGCTCCAATTTTTTAACCGCAAATAGAAAACACCCTGTATAATCATTTATAAGTTTTGCAATATATTATAAATATAAGCTGACATTTTTCGTATTTATATACCCTCAAAATACCTTGCGGTTTAATTAAAAACACCAATAACTAAATATGTTTAAATATTTGATACAAAATATTGGTCAGTATTAAAATACCTAACTTTGCCCTAGTTTAACCAACCCTGAACCTTTTATCGTTTTTAAAATCCTAATAGTGCATCTCTCATTTGTAACACCCTGTATATTTAAAAAAATATATAGTTTTGTTGTTTTTTTAAATTTGTCCTAAGAAATAAAAGGAGATCAAAAATGCTGCGTCTTTAAGATTCTTAAATTCGGTATTCAGTAGAAATGTGTTAATTAAAAAAAAACAAATCATATTCTTGAAAATTGAAAACGGCGTTAAATTATAAAAAATTAATTATAATCTAATGGTTTTAGAATTTTCTTAAATCAGGAAATCGCATCTTAAAATTAAAATTAATGAGTATCAACGCAGAATCTCATCTAGATCTTTTTACTCACCCATCTTTCACAAGAGCAACACTTCCTGGCATGTGAGGGTCATCCGGGTCGGGCGATACGGTTACTTCCATTAACTTGACATATTTCCACGCGGATTCTGGGTTTATGCGAGCTCTTAGTTGTAATTTCGTACCTTGGGAAACACATAAAAAAACATGAAGAAATACGGTCTAAGAAATTATGTAAAATTACAACGCTTGGTTTATTTATGTTTTAGCTCTAAAGCTGGTTTTACCCGGATAAAATTGATAAGCAATTGATTTTTGATTTCTTAGTCAATAAATTGTGGCTATTTGCGTCAATCAACTTTTTTTGTCCAGGTTCAAAATTTTCATGTTTTTATAACTTTTTTTTATTAATATATATTAATTTAAAGAATTGGGTAATTAATCTGATCGGTAAGAATAATCTAGAATAGGCAGTGCACCTTAAACGATAACCAGTCAGGTTTACCTTTCAAACCAGAAAAATTCACATTAGGTATAGTTAAAACCATGTTAAATTCATTCTGAAAGCGATGCCGCCAAGTAAACAAAAAATGATACAATAAACAAACTTTTCAAAAACATCCCATATAACAGTTTTTGCCGGCCATGTACATTTAATTTACTGGCATTGCCAACACTCTTTAATGGCAAGGAATTGGCAAATAGGTATCAAAAAGACACGAAAGTGGGCAATTGGCCGTTACTGGGCCACGTGTTGCAGATACTGTGATGGCATCCATCATTAATAAGTTATGATATGAAAAAATGCGATTAGGATAATGACAATTATCATTCAATAAGTATTGTAAGTTTTATAAGTTGAATGTCCCAAAAGTTAAATAACATATTTAGAATTTTGTAATCGAAAAAAATGAGAAAAAAGGCAAAATCACAAGAAAACACTATTTAAGGGACACTTACACTCGATTTTCAGATCCAAAACATAGGGAGAGATATTTTAAAGGAGTTAAATGTCAAAAAAAATCTATTAAATATATATAATATTTTTTACTAACACGTCTTTAAAACTTTTAATAAGGCAACTCCCTAATTTCATATAATTTTTTAAGTAACTACAAAACACAATGTTTACAGCTCCTAACAATCTACTTGAATACCTCCGCCTTCTCGACTGGCCATCACCAATTAATCACATAACACACACTAATTAGGTAATGAATACACTTAATTATGTCTAATTAAAAACTCTTTTCTTTAAAAAAGAAACTAAAAAGCTAGAAAACCACGTAGAAAACAATTGCACAAAGCGGCCAAACAAAAGCAATTTTGCTTCATCTGTCAAAATCGTCAAATCTTGTATTTCGGCTAAGCGGGAAATTTGAATTTGTCACCTTCAGTCGAAATTAACCTTATTAATTTTACCATCATTTTATTTTTATTCTCTCAAAAATACATAATAAACATTTTGTTTGACTTAATTTTTATTTGCATGATTTGTAACAATAAAATGTTATGAAAAGGCCATTTCCTTTAAATTACGTAAAAAACATAAAATAATGTTGTTTAGCTGCCATTATAAATAAAACAGATCAAAAAATTGCTCTAATGTTAGCTAAATACCAATGTTAATAATATTTTTTTAATCTTTGGACAAACCACGAAGGCTAAAAGCCTAAATACTAACGTACCGTGGGTGTCTTAAGCGAGGTAAGAGGTAGTTTGTTGACACGGGACTTCAATACTTGAAGATTTGGGGGAAGAAAAGACCTCCGCGGGCAGCACGTTCCACATTCTAGAAACTCTAGGGATAAAAGAACGAACAAAGTGGGAAGTTCGGGGCTTGTCCAGTTGGACCGTATAGGGATGCATACGCGCGGAACCACGAGTTTCTCTGTTGGGAACCGTGAGTGGGGTAACTACGCTGGACAATTCTTCAGAGCAAAAGCCGTGGAAGTACCCATAAAAAAGCGATAAATAAATATGGTTTGAAAAGTATGAATATGCATTGAAGGTTTGCCTTCAAAAATCCAATATTTATTTGCCTGCAACAAAAGGCATGCTTTATTTAATCAGGATTGGTATGCCGTCATTTTTGTATGCTTGCCAGCAATTCGCTTGCATGTAAAATTTATTGGCAATTAAGTGTTTATTTAGGGCTGACTTTTTAATGCATATTAGATGTTGGCATAATATTGCCACCAATTGCCAATGCTTTACCATCAATGCCAATATGAAAAATGTATATTGCCGGCAAATAGTGTTTGCTGGGAAGATTGGTGCGATCTGGTAGCTATGACTTACCGAATCATTTTTTGGCTTGTAGTACAGTAAAACCGTTTAACATATTTTTTTGCATTTTTTTTCATTTTAAGTTGGCTCCCCTTATTGTCAAAACCACTCGCAAACAGAAATTTCAAACTGTAAAAACAGCTTTACCAATAATACCAAATTACCGACAGTTTTTGGGACACCCTGTTTATAAATAATTATATTACCTATTGGTACCGCTTGATCAACCGGCAACTCATTGGTTCCACTAACATTGCTTATTCTAGCCGCTGGTGCTTCTTTATACAGGGCGACTTCATACTCCAACCTCCCTGGCGTCTCTTCTACTACTCCTGACACTCTAGCTCCATGGGGACTATAAAAAGTATTTTAAAATAAGGGTAATGTATTTTTGAAAAATTGTGGTTGGGTTGATGATGGGCCTAGACATCGACATCGAAACGTTGAACAGAAAAAAATGAAGAAATTTTACCGGGTGTCAACGAATCTATTAGACAAGCCATAGCTCTTAGAGTATGAGACATATTAGAGTAAGAAGTGGTTTAAATAAATGGTATGGGAAGAGGAGAGGTTATGCATATTTTTCTTTTCTTGATTACCTTCGTTTTAACTGGATATGGCTTAAATTTTGATTTTGGAAATGACACATATTGCATAATTTTACATATTTGGGTTTCTGAGGCAGTTCTAAATAAGTATATGACGTTTTTAAAAGTTGTTGCACTTGCTTCATTTTTTGAGACTTTTTTAAATATTGCATCTAGATGGCCTTAATAATTTATTTATGTGTTTATTTTTGATCCGATCGCAATAAATTGAAATCGTTAGTATCGTCAAAAAATCCTGTTTTCTTTTTCCCGATTGTCATTTGAAAAATAATAATTATAAAACTTTGGCCCCTATAAATTGATAATGAATACCTAGTAAGTAACTCTGGTTACTGTAGTTTTAAATCAATAAAATACATTTTTTATTGTGGTAACTAGGGTTACTGACTTTTTAAACCAATGAAATACATTTTTTGTTCATGTGTTTTTTTAAATTTAGTGAACAGAGTATAGACACGTAATGTCAAATTTTACAACTTGTTCAATTCTTATCTTTCATATTAGTACAATATACAATACAAGAATTTCGGACTTCCATTGTCTTTATTATTTTATTCACACAACGTTTCGGACAGTACTATCTCTGTCCGTTCTCAAGTGTAAACTAACCCTAATTCCTAAAGCTACTGAGTTTATATACTCTCGGGAAGATCATTCATCCGTGATGGAGTTGGGTTCGGTTAAGCGTGGGGTTGTTCACCTAAGGCGCCGGCATTAGTGCTTTCCAAAAGTTTGGTATGTCCACACTTGGATTGCTATAAGCATCATTATTGTTTTCAATAAAGACGGCTTTCTTAAATTTGCACTTTCTCCAATGTGGTTCCCTGTGAACAACCCGTGCTTCTGACCACTTGATATTGTGTTGTTGAGACCAAACATGGTCAGCGATCCCTGATTTCGATGTTTCCCCCTCTGTGTGTGTTGTTTGTGCTCTGCCAGTCTTACATTTAAAGGGCGTTTTGTTTCTCCAATGTACGACCCACCCATTGGCATGGTACCTGGTAGATACATTCTTTCTCTTGTGTGGATAAATCCATCCAGGGTTGCTGGATACAGAACTAGGAAATGTCAAAATGGATTTGCTTCAGAATGGTTATGCTGAGAGATCTAAAAATAAAATTATAAATAGTTGTAATGTGGAACCACCAGTGCGACCACCTGATTAAGATATTTTCTCTCTTTTAACAATTCCATATGTGAAAGGAACGTCCGAAAAGATTAGACGAATAGCAAAGAAATATGGAATTAAAACCGTCTTTAAGTCTGGGTCTACGTTACGAAGCTTTTTGACAAAAACAAAACCCGATTTATCCACACAAGAGAAAGATTGTATCTACCAGGTACCATGCCAATGTGGGGGTCGTACATTGGAGAAACAAAACGCCCTTTAAATATAAGACTGGCAGAGCACAAACAACACACACAGAGGGGGAAACATCGAAATCAGGGATCGCTGACCATGTTTGGTCTCAACAACACAATATCAAGTGGTCAGAAGCACATGTTGTTCACAGGGAACCACATTGGAGAAAGCGCAAATTTAAGGAAGCCGTCTTTATTGAAAACAATAATGATGTTTTTAGCAATCCAAGTGTGGACATACCAAACATTTGGAAACCACTATTAAAGCGCACTAATGCCGGCGCCTTAGGTGAACAACCACGCTTGACCGAACCCATCTCCATCACGGGTGAATGATCTTCCCCAGTGTATGTAAACTCAGTAGCTTTAGAAATTAGGTTTATTTTACACTTGAGAACGGACAGAGATAGTACTGCCCGAAACGTTGTGTGAATAAATTAATAAAGACAATGGAAGTCCGAAATTCTTCTTTAATTATTTTTTTTAAACATTACATCTCTATTTAAAAGTATCCCAGGAATGTAAAAATATACAGGGTGTTCCAATTAAAAATTTAAAATTGGACAAACGCTTAAATCGAAAGTGACTGTGAGGTAAAAAATATGCAAAACCTCTTCTGTTTTCATACCATTTACCTATACCAAGTCCCATTTTAGCATATTTATGGTAGGGGACCTAAAAGGGATTTTGGGATTTACTACAGCGCGACAGTTACCGGAGGATACCTTGTACCCGGTTAAGTTCCTCCACCAAATATGATCCCCGTATACAGGGTCGATCATAAAAACAAAAATATATCCACCAGAAATTGTCGAGCGCGTCAGATTAAGCTAGGGTAAGTAAATTACATGCTAAACAGTGTGTGTCCACTAATCTGACAATTTAAGAGTGACGTAAAGGAAACAGAGGGCAACAAAGAAAACGTCAGTTTAACATTTTCGAGCGTGGCTTCTTTATATATATATATATATATATATATATATATATATATATATATATATATATATATATATATATATATATATATATATATATATATATATATATATATACATATATATATATATTATATATATATATATATATATATATATATATATATATATATATATATATATATATATATATTATATATATATAGATATATATATATATAGATATATATATAGATATATATATATATATATATATATATATATATATATATATATATATATATATATATATATATATATATATATATATATATATATATATATATATATATATATATATATATATATATATATATATATATTATATAGATATATATATATATATAGATAGCTATAATATAGATATATATATATATATAATATATATATATATATATATATATATATATATATATATATATATATATATTGTATTATTAACATCTAAGCTTTGCAACCCAATAGGTTTCTATGACGATCGAGTAAATTCCCATTTAGCATCGTGGGCTCCCTTTATTAATACTCTCGGAATTAGGGCTCTCTAATAAATTCGTTGACACCCACAATCCAAAAAATGTATATATATATATATATATATATATATATATATATATATATATATATATATATATATATATATATATATATATATATATATATATATATATATATATATATATATATATAATATATATATATACAGGGTGGCCCACCATATTCGACACGGTCTGTAGCTGGATAATAATGGGGTTTTTAAAAAAAAGGCCACAGTATAAAATTATTTTACTCTATAAAGGATGTCTCAACAAAGTGTGACGTATCAAAGTTATAATTTTTTAAATGGAACACCCTATATTTTATGACGGTTTTAGATTCTACATAAAAAATAATTTAAGTTTGTTAATAGTACCAAGTGTCTAATTGTATTCGTTTTTGTGATATTTGATTTTTTTTAAATGCAGGGGTGCAATTAAATTTATTTTATTTTAACAATATAAAGTCCTTAAACTTTAAAATTTGTTACAAGATTAGGAAAAAGTCTGCTTTATTATGCGTAGGTCATATCGAGATCATAGATTATACAGGGTGATCAAAAAATAATTTCAATTTTTTAGGAAGTCAAATAGCAATATCTCTCTTATTTTAAATGGAACACCCTGTATTTTTTTACACCACATGATGACAAACCAAATGCTCTTTCAAATGGTGTATGATTTGCCTATACCGTTCCGTTTTAACATATTTTTATTCCAAATGTCTATTTAAAACTAAGCCGTTATTGCAAAATGTAAATTTGTTGGAAAAAAGCACAAAATTAAAAGATTTTGAATTATCTGCCACTATTTTAAAATTCACAGAAAAAAATGCATTAGTTGCTTATAATGCTACTTCCATACTTCCAATAACACTTATTTCAGCTAAATGTGGTAATGATAAAACTTGTGTTTTTAAACAATCCTAATATCGCCTCTGGTCAGTTATGACGACATTCTGTGACCTATAACTCGTTTCTTCCATTATCCATAATCACTTTGTCAAATTTTTTAAAGCAACTATTAAGGTTATCAGATGGTTTCTCCTGGAATATTTTTCAGGATTAACTTTAGACTAAAGTAAACCATTTTTTTCACATCCTGACAGTATTATATCATCTTGTTGTTGTAGAAAAAGGGGTTTTATTTAAAATCATTGAAATTTCTTTTAAACTGACTAAAACACTAGTAATCAATAAATGGTCGTTGTTATTTTCTTAAGAAAAATATTAATGGCTGCTATGTCACAGCCAACTTTAATTTAAATTAACATTTGGACTAAAAATTCTGTAAAAACCTTAGACTATTCACAACAGACCAAACATTACTTGTTTTTTCAATGCTAAAATGCCGTTTGTTTTGTTGCCATGATTAAAATACTAAACATGAAAACACAAACGTGTGTGACAAAGAAAACAAATCAAAATAATTTGCCTTTGTTTACAAATACCTTTGTGTTGGCAACACTGTAAATAATATAATGACGAAGTGCATTTCGATTGCCAGAGGTGTGCCATTCTAAAGCAATAATAAAATAAGCAAAAATAACACCAAATAAGAATGTTTTAGATAAACTTGTAAAACTTTTCTAAATAAGATTTGGGTATGTATAATTTTACGTTTTATAACGTGGATATAAAAAATATACCTCACATTCTCAAAAAACTTCATTTTGTTTATAAGAATGTGGGGTTACTGATTATTTATGACATAGACATTGATGATTGTCTTATGTATTTATTTTTTAAATAGAAACTTCTTTTAAAGCCCAATTGGTCATTTAGATGACGTAAAGAAACATGAGCGAAAATTATCCCAGACATCGCCTAGCCCTTTTATACTGATAAATCCCCTTTTGTGTGTGTTTATTTTTTTATTTTAAATAAAGGAGTAAACATTTAAAAATAAATAAAATATAGAATAAAAACTGGATATGTAGCTTAATTTAAAAGATTATATTACTAAAAACGTATATTCCTAATTTTTTGGACGCCATTTTATTTTGCTTGCTAGTTTATGGCTTTTTTGTGCTTGCAATGTAAAATATGATGCCCATATATTATAATTTTAAACCAAGAAATTTAAGTTAGTAACTAACTAGACATGGTAAATTCAGAATATTTTAAATAATAGATTGAAAATCATGATCTTTTTATTTCAAATTATTATGGTATTAAAGAGTATTCTAATCTATTAATCATACAAAATAATATGCATTCCTTTAAAAAGACTTGATGTTTTACCAACCCTTACATTCGGTTGCGCATTCGCCATTCTACACATACTTTACTTATAAATGAACTGACTGATTATGATAATACCCGATTTGCACTAACTAGTTCGTAATTTATAAAGCACACTAGGCGCTTCAGGTTTCGGTGATCATGACCGATCAAATATCTTACATGGTATTTAAACATCATTCAAGGTAATTCTTTAAAATGCATGTAAATTATTTGATCGGTCCGTGAGAGTACCGAGACCTGAGCGCCTTGTGTGCTTTAACCTTTAGCAAACAAGCATTCAATTTTTTTATTATTACTGGACACAAATATTCTTTACTTTCATTCATGCTCACCAAATTTGCCATTTTAGATTTTGGGTAATATTTGTGATATGCACTTTGTTTTTGACTGAATTTAAGCATTTACAAAACAACACAAAGGTTATTTCGAGTAGACTAAAAACCAGTAAAAAAGGTGCCACAATAAAGACGGCAATCAACTATCGCTGTCTAAACGCGTCGTTTACAACGTGTGCAAGCAACAAAAAGGAGAATAGTTGAAACTGGTGACGCCGTGGCATCTTCTCAACTGGCAAGAAATTTACAATATAGCGATAAGGGAAAAATACCACTTTTAATACTAAGTATATTTTTTTTGTTTAGAAGTTTCATTATTTAAAAAATTTTTTGTTTAATTTTAAAAGCTCTGGATTTAAGGTAGGAAAAACTTGATTTTCTTAAATCTTAGGACTAAGAACCAAAATAAGAAAGATAAGTAATTTTAAAATGTCTCTTATTGGCAATTTTTCATTTATTGCAAAAGTAAAAACAACTTGTTATTGAAATAATATTATTTTTAACAAAAAAGTAACGATAATTATTTCATGAAGAGTGTTTTTGGTAAATAAATAACACATAAATATAAATATACTTTTATTTGCTTTTCAGTAAACATAAGAAATACACGAATTATACATGTTTTGTCACTTCAAAAGGTTTATAGACAACTAAAGCAAGAACAATGTGGGACAGATTCATTACCATGTTTATATGCCGGCATTCTTTGTCTAATGTTTTCCTTGTTTTTTTTCACCCTTTCGGGGTCATCCCACCCAGGTCCGACGACCGCCCCCTAGGTGGTGCACCGCAGCCTGAAGGCTTATTGTACCTTGACCCCTACTCCTTCTCATTCACACACCATTCATTCCATAACTTGATGGTTGTTGCTCGGTCCGCTTCCCCGAGCAGAAACACCGTGTGCCGCTGCCCAAAACACCGCTGTCGCCGGACACCCATCCAAATTATGGGCGCGCATTCCACTGCTTAACTCCGGAGATCGACGCTCGCCGATACAACCGAAGCCGCCACAAGCGCGCCTATGTCTCCCTGTTGGTGTACTACACTCCTTAGGCCGTCTTCTTTTTGCTTGTATTGCCTATAAACCTTTTGAATTGGCTAAACGTGTATAAAAATTTTAATATTTATATTGTCAAATAAATAAACCCTACAGTAAAAACTAAGCATACTAGACATGTATAAAAACACAATAAAAATACCAAAAAATCAACAGAATCTCCTATTTATATAGCATCCACTATGTTAATATTTTTTCCAACTAGCAACATTTCTCTCTATTTAATCAATAATTTTAGTATATTTTTGGGGAGTGTGCGTGTGTATGTATGTAAACTGCAGGAACTAAAAGATAGAATGAGGATTTTGAAAATAACCACTTATGTATTACATTTGCTTAGAGGCAGTTTTACAAATAATAGTACATCCATTTAATTTAAGATTTATTCTCATAAAAGAAAAATGGCACTAATATCATAATTAGTCATTTGTAAATAAGTTATGTATATGAATTAATTTAAAACATATTATTATGTATCTCATAAAGAAATAAATACTCAACAGACTACGCCAACAACATGCGACGCCAATGAACTGCCGAACAAACATATGTTTATTTACTTGGGAAATGACACATCACACTGGGGTTTAAAAAGCTCCATTTTTTGCATACTTGGCATTTACGAACCACATTGTCGGTAATATTGTCCAATAATTTTACACAAAAACACTATAAGACACATGAGGAACTGAGAAAATCGCCAAAAACAAATCCATTTATCACAAGGCAACGCTGCACGTTAATGGCGCATGAGAAGTGATAAAAATGCTACGAGACTAGCCAATTCGAGCCCGCTTGGGGCTATAGCCCGTAGCAACGTTGTCGGGTTGTTTAGTAAATTTTCCGTGATTTAAAACAAAAAAGAAAAACCTGTAAATAATCAAATTTAATGATAATTTAATATGAACATAATAATAGAATTCTGATATCAAAATCACCTTAAGAGTTTAAGGGAGACGATATTTTTATATAGTATTATCAGTAAAAATTGTATTAACAAATAAATGCAAGCATGGCAAAAGCCAAGACTTTTAATATAAAATATCAAAGGTGGCACTAGCGCTTGCCCCATGACCTCTAGCAAAATTATCTTGAAAGCAAATAGGTCCAGTCAAATCGGAGAAATTTTTAAT